>APFE031710437.1:134065-189086 GCA_000404065.3 Pinus taeda
AGTTTATGTCTGAACAAGGTTATACTAGTTGTCACTCTGATCATTGTGTTTATCTGAAAAAGCAAAATGATGGCAGCTATATTATATTGTTATTGTATGTAGATGACATGCTTGTTGTAGGATCTAACATGCAAGAAATAAATGTGCTCAAAAGAAAATTGGCAAATTCATTTGCAATGAAGGATTTGGGAGCTGCAAAACAGATCCTTGGTATGAGAATAACTAGAGACAGGAAAAATCGTAAATTAACATTGTCTCAGAATGAGTACATACAAAAGGTGTTGAAAAGATTTAACATGCACAATGCAAAACCGGTTAGTACACCTTTTGCTAGCCATTTCCAACTTAGTAAGGAAATGTGCCCAAAGACCCAAGAAGACGTGGATTACATGTCTAAAGTTCCATATGCATCAACAGTTGGAAGCTTAGTGTATGCAATGGTCTGCACGAGGCCTGATATTGCACATGCAGTGGGAGTTGTAAGCAATTACATGAACAATCGAGGAAAGGAACATTAGATGGCAGTGAAATGGATTCTCAGATATTTGAAAGGTACCACAGATCGAGCATTATGCTTTGGTGGTTCAAAAATTTCTCTACAGGGATATGTTGATGCAAATATGGCAGGGGACAGAGATAACAGGAGGAGCACTACAGGATATGTATTCACTGTTGGTGGAACAATTGTTAGTTGGGTTTCAAAAATCCAAGGTGTTGTTGCACTTTCAACAACAGAAGCAAGTATTTGCTGCTACAGAGGCTAGTAAAGAAATGATTTGGTTACAAAGGTTATGGGTGAATTAGGTAAGGACATGATACGGGCACGTTATACAATGATAGTCAAACTTGCAAAGAACTCAACATTTCATTCTAGGATGAAACATATACAACTCAAGTTTACCATTTCATATGATCAGTGTTGGAAGATGGAGAGTTGAAGCTGGAAAAGATACACACTAGCCAGAACCCTGCAGAAATGCTAACAAAAGTTGTAACCAGGGAGAAATTGAGAATATGCTCAGTTTCAGTTGGTCTTCAAGGATGACGATGAAGATGAGAAACAGCCAGGTTCAAAGAGGAGTCATTGTCCTGCAAATGGAGCAGCGGTGGAGTTGCTACAATCAGTCTCCAAGTGGGAGATCGTTGGGTGTGGAGCCTGATTATCGTTGGGTGTGGAGCCACATTGGACCCCAGTTCAAAATGGGGGCGACAACGCCGCCCGTAAAATATTCGCTACAGGGGGGGTCTAGGGGGGGCGACTGCGACCTTTGGGAGCCCCCCCTAGCAGGGGGTTTCGGGGGCAGTGCCCCCGAAGCTAAAAACAACTGTAAAATTTCCTTGTAAAAGTATAGTAATTTCTAGTCAATCTGGGCCGTTCATTAGGGCGATGATCTGACGGTAGAACTTATGTTTAGTTTTAGGGTTTTTTTCCCTAGAAGGCAACCCCCTCTCTTTGTATGAGGCATTGTATTTGAGGCTGTGAGATATAGATGTGTTATTTTGGTGTGTGAGCGAGAAACAGAGAGAGGTGAGACTGTGAGATAAGACAGAGGATATTACAGAACGGATTTGCTGTAGGTTGTGTCTCTTCATTTTGCTGGATAATAGAAAGGAAGGACTGGCTGTTCAGGGTGGACGTAGCCCAAACTGGGTGAACCACGTATATCTGTGTCTCTTTTGTTTTGTGCGTTTTCTGTGTTTATATTTCTGCAATATTTTATGTGTTCCATTGCTCTGTAATATTTAATATTCTAACAAAATTGATGGCCAAAAAGAGGTCGTCAACAAGTTGATGGTACACATTCTACGCATGTACAACTCTAAGAATCCACGCACATGGGATGAGAGCCTCCCCTATGTCCAACAAAGTTATAACTGGGCTCTCCACAGCTCAATTGGCAACAACCCTTTTCAGGTGGGCTTGGGATTCCAACTACTATGTCCCATTGATGTGGCCATACCATTTGTAGCTACTCAGGCAAATTCAGCTCATGTCCAGTTGGAAGCTGATAAGGTGACATTCTAGAGAAATCAAATGCCAAGTACAAGCACCGATATGATCAACATCAGCTACCACACAAGTTTCAGGTGGGCGACAAAGTCTGGTTGCATTTGCAAAAGGAACACCTTACCGGAGCCTATCGGAAAATCAGACCACTCTTATATGGTCCTTACACCATTACCAAGGCTTTGGTAGACAATGAATTTCAGCTCAGAATTCCCCCATTCCTTGGCTTGCACCCAGTGTTCAATGTGGACTGCCTTTGACAATAATTCCCACCATTCCTAGACACATCAAACATTGCAAAACAACTGACACCTACATAGTTAAATCCAAATTGCAACTGATCGAATCATGGACATGTAGATCAAGAACACATGATAGCAAAGGATCCAACTATATCGAGTTGTCAAAGTAGGCTAAGTCCTTCACCAGGGCAAGTGGCTCACTAGAGACCAAGTTGAACAGAAGTTTCCTCATCTCATAGAGAAACTCAACGCAATGGGGACCATTGCTTCTAAGGGAGGAGGAATGATCCAGGTGGATATTGGTGTCCACCCACCTATTCCACTTGGACCCCCACCATTGTTTCTTTCAGTTTTTCAGTTTCCTTATTTGTAGCACAATTTACAATTTTTGGTAGTTTTTTGGGTCTTGAACTTTCAGAGCTGTTTTGAGGTCCTAAACGACGTTTTTCGGGGAAAAAATGGAACTAACAAGGGTCATGGACCCATGTTGGTCATTCCAAAGTTTTAGTTCTCGGATAGATATTTCTAACAATGTATTGTGCACGTCAAACAAAGATCGTATGCCAAAGTTACAACCTTGAGAAGTTGATGTACCAATTTACCCAAACGGGGCCCATAGTTTGGTGCTTCATCTCCTAGGGTTAGGTTTTTGGATATTTAGGGTTTTCCCTTGTTTCTAAATAATAAATAGGCCTTTAAGCCTCATTGTAACATAGTTCAGAGGCATGTAGTTGCCACATCTTTTCTCAGAGATAAGCTACCATCGCCCGAGCTAGTCTTATTTCCATTCTGTTTGTAAGCATATTTCAATGTTTGATATTAATGAAATGAAGTGTTATTTCTACTGCATCTTTGTATTTATGGTTATATTTTTAATTTTCTGCGTTCTTGTTTAAATCCAAAATAGTGGTGTCAGAGTGGTCTTCTCTTTCTCTCTTTTTCTTTGAATGCCTCCAACGAGATCGGGATATAAGGAGTTAGGGCTCGATCTCGTTGAATCTTTGCAAGATCAACCTCGCAAACCCCAACGACCATCCATGGGGGAAGAAGAGAAAGATGAGGGGGCAGGAGATCCTATCAAAACATTGCTTGAGGAGGCCCTTGAGAAACAAAGGAATGCAATTATGGATAACTTTACCCAGATCCTTCAACGGTTTCCCACCGACAGTGCATCCACATCCAGTAGCCACTCTGGAGGCTCCACTCCTTTTAAGGTACAAGTAAACTTTGACATTCTTATATTTGAGGGCCAAATAGATGAAAATGTCATAGATAAATGGTTAAATATGCTATAAGAATATTTTTCTATTCATGATTTTTCCAACCGATAAAAGATTACTTTTTTCTCTTCTAAAAATCGTCCCCCATGTCAAGGACAAGTGGGAAACCTACTGTGAGTAGAAGGATGAAAGTACGACCTCACTTTTTCCAACGCCACACACTTGGAATTCATTCTGGGATGCCATCAAGGAGCAGTACTACCCTATCGGGAGCTATGAGTATAAATACATAAAGTGGAAAATGCTACGGCAGGGAAGGGACCAAGATGTGTCGAATTTTACCAATGTTTTTCATACCCTTCGCACGAAGTTGGGTATCAAGGATTGTGAGAAACATTTGGTACTCAAGTACCTCGACTGCCTACACAAGTACATTTAGGAAGAGATAGAGTTCCTGGACATCTCACATGACATGGCGTACGAATACGCTGTCAAGATCGAGCAGAAGTTTAAACAAAAGAAGCGATACTTTGGATCTACGAACCCGAAGCAAGGGAAAGGTGCTCCCAAATCGTAGAACAAAGAAAAAAGGCAAGGCGAGGCAGCCCAAGACAACTTTCCAAAGCCGCAAGAAAAGAACAACACCACGAAGCCGAAGAAGGACGTGGGAAAGTGGTGTGAGTTCCATAAGAGCTCCACTCACAACACAAGTGAGTGTCGGGCCAAGTAGTCACTAGTGTTTAAGCTGAAGGATTCAGAATTAGAGGCATGTTCTAACTTTGAGTCAGAACCTGACAAGGGGGATGACAAAGGGAAGCAGATTATCGATGCGAAGCCCAATGCCACCATTGCCACCATGAAGATCCAAAAGGAGGAACTCGAAGATCCAGAGGAGGAGGAGCACCTCTTCCACTCCTAGATGTGGGTAAAGGGTTCGCCGCTACAATTCACTGTCGATAATGGGAGCCAAAAGAACCTCATTTTGGAAAAGTTCGTGAAGCAGCTGGGCTTACCAACCACAACAAAATAACAACCGTACACCATCAGGTGGCTTCACTGAGGGTGGGATCTTCGCGTGAGACAACAATGTTGCCTTCAATACAACATCAAGCCCTTCACGGACGAGGTATTATGTGATGTTTCTCCCCTTGATGTTTGCGATGTATTATAAGGCCAACCATACTTGTGGAAGTGACATGTTGTGTATGAGTCAAGGCCTCGCACTATTATCGTTACTTTGGGAAATAAGTTGTACATGATACCCGAGGTAGCACCACCTACTGCGATCTCTTTTTTTACTGCAAGACAATGTAGTAAGCTCATTTCCAAAACCAGGAAATTTATTTTCCTGATGATACGCCCTGAGGCAAAGAAGAAGACAATGGCCATGACCTCTAGATAGGGCCCCTCCACACGACAACAAAAAATGGACAAGGTCATGGAGGAGTACGAGGATATCTTCACCTCCCCCGCAGGGGTGCCTCTGCATTGTCAAGTCAGGTACTCCATCGATCTGGCCCCAGGTGCACCGTTGCCCAATGGACCAATGTATCAGCGCTCTATTATGGAGAATGATGAGATCAAGCGGAAGATTCAGGAGTTGTCGCAGAAAGGTCACATCCAACCGATTTCATCACCTTGTGGGAGCCCGATCGTGTTGGTACAAAAGAAGGATGAGACTTGGAGACTCTGTATTGACTATCACACGTTGATTAAGATCACTGTCTAGAATAGATACCTGATCCCATGGTTAGATGACCTTCTATACCAACTCAAGGGGGAAACATATTTCAGCAAGATCAACTTGACGTCCAGATATCACCAGGTACTAATCGAACCCTCCGATGTGCGGAAGATTGCCTTCAAAGCCAATGAGGTCCTTTCCGAATGGTTGGTTATGCCTTTCACATTGATGAATGCTCTTGAAAACTTCATGAGGCTGATGGATGACATCTTGCGGCCATTAACCAACTCATTTGTAGTGGTATACTTGTATGACATCCTGATCTTCATCCAAAGTTGGGAAGAGCACCTCCACCACATCCAACAGGTTCTCCAAACACTGTGACAACACAAGCTATGTGCCGATTTGGAGATGTGCACTTTTGGCATAACCTAGGTTCAGTATCTGGGATACATTGTTGATGAACGGGGGAGTGCATGTGGATCCATCCAAGATCCAATTCATTCAAGATTGGCCAACCTCGACCACTTTGACAGATCTTTGCAGCTTTCTGGGTCTTGCCAATTTCTACCACATGTTCGTGTTGGAATTATCTCATATCACTTGGCCGTTAAGTCAAGTCACCAAGGGAGGAGTGAAAACAAAATTATTTTGGTATAAATCTCAATAGAAGGAATTCATAGATTTGAAACATCACCTCTGCTCTGCACCAGTGCTCAGTTTACCCAACTTGTAACAACCACTTGAGATCGAGATAGATGCCTCTAACTATGCTATTAGGGTCATCCAGTGGCATATCACAGTGAGACACTTTCAGACATAGTTCGGAAGTATCCCACTTATGAAAAAGAGATGTTTTCCATTGTGCAGGCCTGCCAAGAATGGAAGCATTACATTTGGGGAAGGAAATGGTCATCCACATAAACCACCGACCCTTGCAATTCATACAGACGCAAGGGAAGTTGTAGAATGATTGCCATTAGAAGTGGTCCACATACCAGAAATAATGCCATTTGAATATCAATTATAAGAAGGGAAACACCAATAATGTTGCAAACTACCTCAACCAACCACTGATCATGGCGTTAAGCACCGTGCTCTACTCTTGTGGGCACGAGACTTCTGATTGGCCACTTCTCTACAAAAGAGACCCAAAATTTGACCAGAAATACCAAATGCTCTTGGAGGGTAAGCAAGTTCCAGATTTTCAACTTCAGGATGCCCTGTTGTGCCACTTGGGACACCTTTGTGTTCCTTCAAGCGAGCTTTCCAAGATGATTTGGAAGTGCACTACAGTCAAGCTGCTAAGCATTTTTGGGTGTAGAAAATGGCGGCAATACTAGAGAAGTATTTCTATTGGCTGAATCTTCGACAGTATGTCAGGAAGTACATCAGATCTTGCATTGCATGAGCCATTTCCAAACCAACCATCAAGAAGCAAGGCCTCTATACTCTGCTGCCTATCCCTAGTCGACCTTGGGAATCCATGTCAAGGGATTAAATTTTGAGCCTTCCTTCTACTAAGCATGGCAACGCTTGTGTTTTTATGGTCATCGACAAATTCTTGAAGATGGCCATTATGGTGGCTTGCAAGAAGAATATCACAGTAGAAGCCACTGCTAAACAATTATTTGAACAAGTGTGGGTACACTTTGGGATCCCACAGTCTATCATCTCAGATTGGGACACCAGGTTCCTTAGTACATTTTGGTCCAGTCTCTGGTCGATGTTGGACAACAAGCCCACTAAGTCCAGAACTTTCCATCCCCAAACTGATGGCCAGACATAGGTCATCAATAGGATGATGGTACACATTCTGTGTATGTACAACTCAAAGAATACATGCACATGGGATGAGAGCCTCCCCTATGTCCAACAAAACTATAACCGGGCTTTCCACAACTCAACTAGCCAAAACCCTTTCCAAGTGGGCTTGGGATTCCAGCCACTATGTCCCATTGATGCGACCATATCGTTTGCATCTACTCAGGCAGATTTGGCTCATGTCCAGCCAGAAGTCGATAAGGGTAACAACTTCATTTAACACATCCAACATATCCACCAGCAACTCCACGACATTCTTGAGAAATCAAATGGCAAGTACAACCAGCGACATGATCAACATCGGATGCCACACAAGGTTCAGGTTTGCGACAAATTCTGGTTGCATTTGTAGAAGGAACGCCTTACCGGAGCCTATTGGAAACTCAATCCTCTCCGATATGGTCCTTACACCATTACCAAGGTTGTGGAAGATAATACATTTGAGCTCATCATTCCACCATTCCTTGGCCTGCACCCAATGTTCATTGTGGACTGCCTTCGACCATACTTCCCACCATTGTTGGACACATCAGACATTGCAGAACAACTCACACCTACAGAGTTAAATCCAAATTGCATGGAACAAGCCACAACTGATCGGATCATGGAAATGTAGATCAAGAACACCAGACAACAAAGGATCCAATTATATTGAGTTGTAAGATGGAGCATTGTAAGATGGAGTTCCTAGACATCTCCTCGCTTAGAATGACGTACCGATACATCGTCAAGATCGAGCAAAAGTTTAAACAGAAGAATTGAGACTTTGGATCTGCAAATCCGAAGCAAGGGAAAGGTGCCCCCAAACCACAAAACAAAGGAAAAAGCCAAGGCAGGGTTGCCTAGGACAATTCGCTAAAGTCACAAGTAAGGAACAACACTGCGAAGCCAAAGAAGGACACGGGAAAGTGGTGTGAGTTCCATAAGAGCTCCACTCACAACATAAGTGAGTGTCGGGCCAAGCAATCACTGGTGGCCAAGCTGAAGGCTTCAGAATCAGATGCATGTTCTGACTCTGAGTTAGAACCTGATAAGGGGGATGGCAAAGGGAAGCAGATTATCGATGTGGAGCCCAAGATCACCGTTGCCAACATGAAGATCTAGAAGGAGGAACCTGAAGATCTAGGGGAGGAGGAGTGCCTCTTCCAGTCCCACATGTGGGTAAAGGGTTCGCTGCTATAGTTCATTGTCAACAACGGGAAACAAAATAACTTCAGTTTGGTAAAGGTTGTGAAACATGTGGGCTTACCGACCACAACACACCCACAACCGTACATCATCGGGTGGCTTCACCAAGGACAAGATCTTTGTGTGAGCAAACAGTGTTGCTTCCCAATGAGCATCAATCCCTTCACGGATGAGGTATTATGTGATGTTGCCCCCTTGATGTTTGTGATGTATTATAAGGCTAACCATACTTGTGGAAGTGACATGATGTGTATGAGTCAAGGCCTCATGTTGTTATTGTTACTTTGGGAAATAAGTTGTACAACATATCGGAGGTAGCACTGCCTACTGCCATCTCTTTGTTTACCACAAAAAAATACAGTAAGCTCACTTCCAAAACTGGGAAATTTGTTTTCCTGATGATACGCCCTGATGGAAAGAAGAAGACGGAAGCCAAGACCTCCAAACAGGGCCCCTCCGCATGACAACAACAGATGGACAAGGTCATCGAGGGGTACAAGGACATCTTCAGCTCCCTTGAAAGGGTGCCTATGCACTTTCAAGTCAATAAATCCATCGATCTGACCCTAGGTGTACCATTGCCCAATGGACCAATCTATCAACACTCTGTTCTATAGAACGACAAAATCAAGAGGCAAATTCAGGAGCTGCTGTAGAAAGGTCACATCTGGCTGATTTGATCACCCCGTGGGAGCCCCATCGTGTTGCTAGATAAGAAGGATGGGAGTTGGAGACTCTGCATTAACTATCGGGTGCTGAACAAGATCAATGTCTAGAATAGGTACCTGATCCCATGGATTGATGATCTTATGGACCAACTCAAGGGGGAAAAACATTTCAGCAAGATCGGCTTGAAATCTGGATATCACCAGGTACCAATCGAACCCTTCGATATGTGGAAGACCGGCTTCAAAGCCTAGGAGGGCCTTTTCGAATGGTTTGTTATGCCTTTCACGTTGACGAATGCTTCTGCAACGTTCATGAGGCTGATGGATGACATATTGGGGCCATTCACCAACTCATTTCTAGGGGTATACTTGGATGACATCTTGATCTTCATCCAAATTTGGGAAGAGCACCTCCACCATATCCGACAAGTTCTCCAAACACTGCGGCAACACAAGTTGTGAGCCAATTTGGAGAAATGCACTTTTGGCAATGACCCAGGTTCAGTATCTGGGATACATTATTGATGAACGGGGGTGCATGTGGATCCATCCAAGATCTAAGTCATTCGAGATTGGCCAGCCTCAACCACTCTGATAGAGCTTTGCAACTTTTTAGGTCTTGCAAATTTCTCCTGTAGGTTCATGTTGGGATTCTCTCATATTACTTGGCCCTTAAGTCAAGTCTCTAAGGGAGGAGCGAAAGAAAAATTATTTTGGTCTGAATCTCAAAAAAAGGCATTCATAGAGTTGAAACATCACCTCTGCTCTGCACTAATACTCACTGAGATTGAGATAGATGCCTCTGACTATGCTATTAGGGCAGTCCTTACTCAACATGGGAATCCAATGGCATATCACAATGAGACATTTTCAGACATAGTCCAAAAGTATCCGACTTATGACAAAGAGATGTATTCCATTGTGCAAGCCTATCGAGAATGGAAGCATTACATTTTGGGGAAGGAAATGGTCATCCACATAGACCACCAACCCCTACAGTTTATACAAATGCATGGGAAGTTGCAGAATGATCTCCATCAGAAGTTGTCCACATACTTGCAACAGTTCCATTTGAATATCAAGTATAAGAAGGGCAGCACCAATAATGTTGTAGACTGCCTCAGCTGAACACCGATCATGGCGTTAACCACCGTGCTCAACTCTTGTGGGCACGAGACTTCTGATTGGCCACTTATCTACAAAAGCAACCTAGAATTTGGCCACACATACCAGACGCTCTTGGAGGGTCAACAAGTTCCAGATTTTCACCTTCAGGATGCCTTGTTGTGCCACCTGGGACACCTTTGTGTTCCTTCAAGTGAGCATGCCAATATTATTTGGGAAGCGCACTATAGTCGGGCTGCTGGGCATTTCGGGGTTGAGAAAACGGTGGTAGTACTGTAGAAGTATTTCTATTAGATGAATCTTTTACAAGATGTCGGGAAGTACATCAGATCCTGCACTACATGCGCCATTTCCAAATTAAGTATCAAGAAGCAAGGCCTCTATGCTTTGTTGCCTACCCCTACTCGACCTTGGGAATCCATCTCCATGGATTACATGTCAAGCCTTCCTTCTAATAAGCATGGAAATGACTGTGTTTTTGTGGTTGTCGACAGATTCTCGAAGATGGCCATTATGGCGGCCTGCAAGAAGAATATCACAGTAGAAGCTACTGCTAAAATATTATTTGAACGAGTGTGGGTACAGTTTAGGATCCCACAGCCTATCATCACAGATCAGGACAACAGGTTCCTTAGTACATTTTGGTCCAGTCTCTGGTCGATGCTAGACACCAATCTCACTAAGTCCACAACTTTCCATCCCCAAACTGATGGCCAGACAAAGGTCGCCAACATGATAATCGTAAACATTATGCACATGTACAACTCGAAGCATCCATGCACATGGGGTGAGACCCTCCCCTTTGTCCAACACAACTATAACCAGGCTCTCTACAACTCAACTGGCCATAACCCTTTTCAGGGGGCCTTGGGATTCCATCCACTATGTCCCATTGATGTGGCCATACCATTTGCAGCTATTCGAGTAGATTCGGCTCATGTCCAGTTGGATGCCGATAAGGCAAAAATATTCATTCGCACATCCAACATATCCGCCAACAGTTCCATGACATTTTGGAGAAATCAAATGCCTAGTACAAGCAGTGACATGATCAACATCTGGTGCCACACAAGTTTCAGGTGGGCGACAAAGTTTGGTTGCATTTGCAGAAGGAACGCCTTACCAGAGCCTATCGAAAACACAGATTACTTCGATATGGTCATTTCACCATTACCAAGGCTATGGGAGACAATGCATTTGAGTTCAAAATTCCCCCATTCCTTGGCCTACACCTAGTGTTAAATGTGGACAGCCTTCGACCATACTTCCCACCATTGCTAGACACATCATACATTGTAGAACAATTCACACCTACGGAGTTAAATCCAAATTGCATGGAACAAAAACAAACTGATCAGATCATGGATCCATAGATCAAGAACACCCAACAACAAAGGATCCAACTATATCAAGTTTTCAAAGCAGACCAACTCCTTCACCAGGGCAAGTGGCTCAGTAGGGACCAAGTTCAACAAAAGTTTCCTCATCTCATGGAGGAAATCAACGCAATGGGGACCATTGCTTCTAAGGGGCGAGGAATGATCCAAGTGGATATTGGTGGCCACTTGCCTATTCCACTTGGACCCCCACCATTGTTTCTTTTAGTTTTTTGGTTTCTTTGTTTTTAGCACAATTTACTATTTTTGGTAGTTTTTCGGATCCTGAAATTCTAGAGCTATTTTGAGTCCCTAAATGACGTTTTTTTGGGAAAATTGGGACCAACATAGGTCCTAGACCGATTTTTGTCATTTAAAAGTTGTATTCCTTGGATAAATCTTTCTAATGAGGTATTGTGCACGTCAAATGAAGATTGTATGCCAAAATTACCACCTCGAGAAGTTGATGTACCAATTTACCCAAACAGGGCCCATAGTTTGGCACTTCATATCCTAGGGTTAGGTTTTTGGATGTTTAGGATTTTCCATTATTTCTCAATAATAAATAGGATTTTGAGCCTCATTGTAACACAGTTCAGAGGCATGTAGCCACCACATCTCTTCTCAGGGATAAGCTACCATCGCTTGAGCTAGTCTTATTTCCATTTTGTTTGTAAGCATATTTAAGTATTTGATATTAATGAAAAGAAGTGTTATTCCTACTATATCTTTGTATTTATGGTTATATCTGTAATTTGTTGCTTTCTTGTTTAAATCTAGATCAAGAAGACCCCTTCTTTCTTGCATTGAATCAATTGATAAATCAAATCCATTACAAATAATCCGCTTCGAGCCTAAAGCTCCCTGTAATAAGATCAATTTTCTCTCAAGGATTGCCCCAAACTTAGGAAAATAAGGCCTGCTAGGAAGCTCCTATTTCCTAGCACAAATGATTGAAAATGTAGCAAGAAAGTCTCAATTTTGATGTTTTCCTTAATAAAATTGAGGAAATTCGAAATTCCACATCAACATACAACTTGGAGGAGTTAACTGAGGTGATATGGCTCTTGTCACTCAGTTAAGAACACTCAATTCGAGTTAATGAGTTGAAGCTTAGTTTGCTTGTGTTGATTTCCAAAAAAATAGGTGTCTAGCTCACTTAATTCGAGTTAAGGGCATGAAGTTCAGTTGTATGTAGTGATTTATAAATTTTAGGAGCATGGGTTGAGTTAATTTCATTTGTAATTAGTTAAACTAGTTCTAACTGTTAAAAGAACTAGTTGGTGGCTAGTTAAGTAATTTGACATCAGTCTAACTGAGAGATCATCTAGTTAACTGATCAATCGACTAGTAATTATCTCATGCATGCAAAGAATACTATTTTCCCAGTTGTGGTGGAGTTTCCAAGGTAGTTAACCAACAATTGTAAATTGGTTGAGTGTACAGGTGTTGCATGAGGTTAGGTGATCAACCCTGAGGAATTTCATAAGAATTTTGGAGGAAATTCCTTATTAATGGGGTCCCATTTCCTCAAGAATTGCGCAAGGAAATAGGTGCAAGTTGGGATGAATTGGTTAAGTACTAGCCAGATCACTCATTCATTAGGTGATAATATAATTTCTTTTGTAGGTTGAGCTCTGGAATTGAGCTGATAATTGTAATAGATTCTCTTAGTCACTTGATTAATCAACACAAGGCTGAAGGGGTTTTGAGCAGTTGGTGTCCCTTAGATAAATCTTTGTTCATGCGTGTTAATTATTCTTTCATGTTTATGATTTGTGTTCTCTATTGTGAATTGAATTCTATAGAGCAATAGAGTAGGTTTGAGTCTTGTGATTTAGTAAATTTCATGAGAAATTTCAAATCTACACAATAAATTCTACACAAATCCTCCCTAAAGAAAGAGAATTCTCTATTTCCTTGCGCAAATCCCAAGAGAAATTGCTCTACCTTGATCCTCAACCCTGTAAACCAAAACCCATGCTGTACAATAATGAATTACAATTGTGCCTTCATCCAATCTTGATAGGCAATTCAAATTGCATGACATATTAGGGCTAAATTTAGTAGTTGCAACTATTTTATTGAGAGTTAGTTGAGTTAACAACTTAACAAAAGTCAATCTACTCAACTAAAGTCAAGAAATCACTTCTATCTCTATTCTAGAACTAGAGATCAGTTAACTGACATACACTAGAGTTTAACTCCACAAGATAGCTAAATTTTAGCTATCAACTAGTACACAACTCACTAAAAGCCATCTAACACGAATTAACTGACAACTTATTGATAGGCCATATCACACATGTTAACTGAAAGATGACTCAAGTAACTATGATATTGAATTCAAATTGGCATCTTTGACTAAGGCACAAGTCAAAGAATCCATTCCTTGCTACAATTTCAACACTCCCTCTTAGTGAGGAAGAGCTTCTTAGAAGAACCTCGTCCACCTGGATCTGTCTTCAACTCTACCAAGTTCTTTGTTGTTGCAACTTCTCCCTCTGAACTAGAAAGAGCCTTGTACCCTATGTATCTGGATGTCTACTTCTTTGTGCTAGGAGACCAACTCTCTTTTGAGCTCCCTTAACCAAATCCTCTGCTCACTTGGCTCAAAATTTCCCTATAATGGAATTCTTTAGCTGAGTGGCTTCCTCTACTCTCCTTGGTCAATGATCCTCCTCATCATCATCCTATTTGTTAGCCCAACTACCTACTAGATTAGACTAAAACTGATATATTGGTTGAGGCTCCTTCTTGAGAGATCTATCCTGCTCTCACTCAACCACCACTTCTCTACTCTGATAACTCTTTACCTTGTTGCTCAAGGATGCACATGAATTAACCTCCATTTTGTAGAGGCTCTCGATCTTGACCCCAATCTGCTTAACTTGTCATGAAGAAGAATGCTTGAGGTAGGCCTTTCCTTTGTTGAATACAACATCATACCCTTTGTCTTCAATGGATGCTACTAAGACAAGGTTTTTCTTCAATCCTAAAACATACATCAGATTCTTGAGGTGGAGAAGGGAACCATAATCCCTCTTAAATCTCACTGTACCAACTCCTTTGGTCAAGCATCTACCATCATCTCCAAACTCAATATGGAATTGCATGTATTTCTCCTCCAAATTTCTAAAGAACTCTTTATCCCATATCGTGTGGAATGAAGACCCTAAGTCAATGTACCACACAATACCTCAAACTGAGCTTGTCATGCAAGATATCAAAGAAAAATCTAATTCGAACTGAGAAGAAAGTGCTTCTCCTCCTATTGATGTTGTATCATGCTTGCAAGATTTCTTGTCTGGACATTTTGTAGCATAATGTCAAAACTCATGACAATAAAAACACTTGATCTTGCTAAGATCATTCTTTTCCTTTCCACCATTCTGACTAGACTCAATTTTGCCATGGGAATTCTTTCCCTTAGCTTTCTTCCCTTTTACAACTACAAGAAATTCCTCCTCATCTTCTGTCCCAGATGACACTCCACCCCTTGTGTTCCTCCTTATCTCTTCTTGCACAAGATCTGACCACAATATCTCCTAATTAGGAGGCTTATCTCTACCATTCATCGCATCCTGGAAACTATGCCAATATTTGTGAAGCCCAAGAAGGGTAAGGCTCACAAGATCTGTTGGTGGAACTGTCTCTCCAACACTCCAAGTTCATACCTCACTTGAGAAAACCTGGATAGATATGTAACAATGGACTCATTCTTGCCCATTCGAATGTTCCTCAATTCATCCTTCAAAGCAAGTTTTCTGGCATCATTACTACTTTCAATTATATAAGTAAAGACCTTCCACATATGGTATTCTATATCCTCCCCATGCAAATTTATAACAATATGGTCTCTAACTCCTTCTAGGATCATCCTCCTAGCTTTGGCAGTGTCATTCTTCCATTGAGTCAGTTGTTGTGCATTTGATGCATGATGTTTAGGAACATTAGTCTTGATGTATTCCAAAGTGCCATTATCATCTAACACAACCTCCATTATATCCTTCCATGCACAAAATTTCAAAGTCCCTTCTAGGTCATTCTGTGTCCTCAAACCATAGGATGGCATGATTCCTGCACTTGCAGAATTCCTGCACTAACTGATCTTCTCTCCAATGCGCTTTGAATCTAATCAAGGCAGTTAGTCTCTATCTTGTTTTTAGCTCTAATACCATGTAGAAAGTCCTTGAAACCTTGCAATTTCTAATGAGAGTAATTTGATCACAAAAGACACAAGATTTCTCTACCAAAAATTTTCAAAAAGAAAACAATGAATAGAAACACAATCACACATAGAACACATAATATATCTGGGGGACCCAACTCAGAAAATCCCCTGCTTGCTTATATTGAATCAACTGAGCAATCTAATCTATTACAAAGAATCTTCTTCAAGACTGAAGCTCCCTGCAATATTGATAAACTCCCTCTCAATGCTTTCCCAACATTTAGGAAAATAAGGCCCACTAGGAAGCTCTTATTTCCTAGCACAAATTCTCCCTAAGATGTAGGAGGATTCCCTATTTCCTTGTGCAAATCTCAAGAGAAATTGATCTGCCTTGATCCTCAAGCTTGTACACCAAAATATGTGTTATATAATAATGAATTACAATTGTGCCTTCATCCAATCTTAATAGGAAATTCGAATTGCATGACCTACTAGGGCTAAATTTAGTAGCTGCAAGTAGTTAACTGAGAGTCAGTTGAGTTAACAAAAGTCAAACTACTCAACTAAACTCAAGAACTCAAGTCTATCTCTATTCTTGAACTAGAGATCAGTTAACTGATAGACACTAGAGTTTAACTCCACTAGATAGGTAAATCTTAACTATCAACTAGTACACAACTCATTGAAAGCCATCTAACTCAAATTACCTGACAATAACTCAATGATAGGCCACATCGCACATGTTAATTCAAATCTAACTCAATTAAATATGAGATTGAATTCGAATTGGCATCTTTGACTAAGGCACAAGTCAAAGAAGCCATTTTTTGCTACAATTTCAACAACTTTCCCCTTTAAAAATTCTTTGTCCTTAAAGAATAGGAAGGAAAACAACTTTTGAAAACATGAACCATCTTCTTGTAGCCTCATCTACTTGATAAGTTTTGATGATGTGAAGTGATGGGGCCTTCGAAGCTTTGAATAATATTGTCACAGAGAAAAAGTATCAATCCATCCAACATGGATTCCTTTTGGTATTTTTTGATAATAATATTTTGAATTTTGCTCTTCATTGTAGTTGAATTCAAGGCACATATATCCTCAAATGCATCAATATAATTAAACCATTGATTCTAGTTAGGTACCTTGGGTATTGGTATGTTGAATCGTTAACACCACAAATTTGATTATTTAAGTGTTAATAGACTACTCTGAAAAGTTTATTTTTATTAATTTTTGAATTAGTCTTGTCATAATTGACAAGAGTCACCATGATGACATCTGATATTTTTGCATTTATTGGTGTGTTAATATCCTTTGAATGAAATATGACTTTATTAGTGGTGATCAATGGTATGTCAACCATTATTAAGTTCATATATGTCACTTTATCACATTTGTTTCTTATTGTTAAATTTTGGAAGTTCTTCCACTGACAAGGCTTCATTAGTAATTCCACTCTAATTTCTAGTTTTGATCCTTTCCATTGAAGTCTCTCATAATTTTCAATTTTGGAGGATTTTCCATTGATAAAACTTCATTGATGTCAACCTTATGTTTTTCCATGCCAATCAAGTTGACGCCAATACAATTATCCATGGTTGGAGTTTCTTGTTGTGCCTTCCTCTTACTATTCAATATTTTCATTTCTAGAAGTAGAGTTTTATTATGATTTCTCAAACTACAAAATTTCTTCATCTTTGGATGATAAATTTTAATTGATATTTTGAGACTCCTTTTTATGAATGTTTTTTATATCATTATTTGTTGTCGACAAAAATTATAAATTTCTATATCTTGCATCTCCAATTTTGTAGAATTTCTTCATCTTTGTTAATAAAAATTATATTTATTTATTTTTTCTCTATTAATTGTATGTGATTTTGTTATTTATTCTAATTTGAGTTCAATAATAGAACAAAATACTTTAAATTAACCTACAACAATATTATTTTATTAATAAAATACTCAAATACTTTGTACTTATTATCAACATTCATGGTAAATGGACTAATACATTTCAACTAAGTTTTCCCATGCCTATGACTTAAAGCATATCTAACAACATACTTGAAATAAACATGGATTTCATACCACTTGAAGTAGACTAGCAAAACATTATCTTTCTTGGTTTGTAATGCAAGAAAATTGCATTTTGGGGACCTACTAGTCTACTTCAGGAAAACATAATCTTTCTTGGTTTGTAATACAAGGAAATTGCATTTTAAGGAGTAATTATTTATGTTAGATTCTAAATTATAATATCATCACCATCCTTTTACATCTTAACTTTATTTCTGCAAGTTGTAATATATTTGCCAATTTAACATTAATATAATTTCAATGGATAGCGAGGTCAATAACAATGCTTATGTTCTCATTTTGGATCCAAAACATGATTTTAACATGGATATGAAATTCAATGGTTACAAAACATTATCAGAAGTGATTTTTTTTTTTTTTTCCTTCCAACTGGGTGCACTTACGAACAAATGATATTATTTCTTGTTTTGTATCATTTTATAAGCCCTTTATAATTATAAACCCACTTACTATTTTGGCATTTACATTAGTACCTTATATATGGTTTAGCTTAAAAATAGTTTGGCGTGTAGATTTATTTCATGTATAAATAATTTAGTAAGTTTTTTCAATTTTTTATTTTTTATTTTTATTCATTTATTTTATTAAAATTATTTTATGTAATAAGATAAAACATATCTCTATATAAATAGATATTTATATTTTCTCTTTTTTTCTTAATTCCACTTTACCTATAATATGGATAATATCATGGCTTACAAAAATATAAATTTATAAACAATCAATAATAAAACCAATTAATAATAAATCAAATTATATTATCTACTCTTCATTTTCTTTATTTGCATTTCTTAATAGACTATATAAACATAAACAAGATAGCAAGAGAAGATTCAAGTAATTCTCCCTTGCTATTGCTCTGCATAACGTGGAATTCTACAACATTGTTCATCTACTTCATGGCATTTTTTATAATCATACAATATACCATTCACTGTGATATTATCAACTAAGTAACAAAAAATATGTCACACACTTAAGTTATTCATGGTACTTAAAGAACATACAACTCTATTCTACAAAGAAAATAGAGTTTTTATGATGAGAACAACTCCCTCATTATCGTGAATGCATTTTTGGTAAGGCCCAATTTTTTTGTGTAGTGTCTTTAGTTTCCTTCCTTGACCTTCAAACACTACTAACAAGGTTTCTAGGCTCATCAATTATTTTTAAATCATATTTAACCTCTAATAACAATTGACTATATAATTCACATGCAAATATAAAATAACAATGGTAAGAACAATGCATATTTCTAATTCATTAATTCCTATTTTTCAATGCACTAGAAAAACATAAAAGAATTCCACTAAGAGATAACTATTACTAAGTAAAGATTTTCGACCCAATCATACAAATCCACATGAATTATACTTCCAAGTTAGATTATGATAACATTAGATCGAAAGAAGCTTCTACAGGCCTTTAATCTCACTTAATGCAACCCCTAACTATCATGATGAGCCATCTACTCCCTATAGAGTTCTCCAATCCCTTATATAATAGTAAAACTATCCATGACACCCTTTTCCATTACCAAAAACAACATAAGGGGAACTTACCCTTTCTCTGCTCAATATTTCTTTGGACTACTCTATCCTTTTAGTGGATGTAGAAAAGTGTCCAATCTATATTTTGTCTTCTCAAAATATCTCAAGACATAATACACTTGGCCTCAGAATAAGGAATGGATAAGAAAAATAGGATTGTAGGTATGAAGGTATTTCCGTCTCAATCATGGATATTCTAGGCATGGTTTCTCTCTCGAACCATCTATTTCTCTATTTTGATTTTTCCAACGAGCTTCCCCAACTTCTATGGACCCTTATTAGTAATAGGCACTGAAGCATTGTATACATAGGTGTTTATAAATACACTTGGTTGGTGATAGATAATATTTTTCTTTAAGGACATAACTTATCATCATTTTATGTTTTTTTTGTTTTTGTTTTTGTTTTGTTTTTGTTTTTGTTTTTTGTTTTTTTTGTTTTTGTTTTTTTTGTTTTGTTTGTTTGTTTGTTTGTTTGTTTGTTTGTTTTTGTTTGTTTGTTTGTTTGCTTTTTTTTTTTTTACTACCTAAGCACCCATGAGGGATTTGAACTGGTGACATATCGCAAGGAGTGCTTTAACAGTACACCCATTCACCATCAATCCAAAGCCCCGTGGGCTATCATCATTATATGTTAAACAGTACACCCATTCACCATCAATCCAAAGCCCTGTGGGCTATCATCATTATTATAGGATTACATAATTATAATTTATGGATATTATTACAATGATTTTACTTGTGCCTATTATAGACCTAGTTGTAATATACCTTTGATATATTACAAGTCTTCTGTAGAAAATCCTTGAAACCTTGCAACTGCTAATCATAGCAAACTAATCACAAAAGACACAAGATTTCTCTACCAAATATTTGAGAAATCAAAGCAATGAATAGAAACACAATCAAACATAGAACACACAATATATTTGGGGAACCCAACTGGGGAAATGATATAGGTGGATATTGGTGGCCACCCACCTATTCCACTTGAACCCCCACCATTGTTTCTTTCAGTTTACTTATTTGCAACACAATTTACTATTTTTGATAGTTTTTCAGACCCTGAACTTCCGGAGCCGTTTTGAGGCTCTAAACGTCATTTTTTGGGAAAACTGGGACCAACATGGGGCAATGGTTGATGTTGGTTATTCAAAAGTTGTAGTCCTCGGATATATTTTTCTAACGAGGTATTGTGCATGTCAAACAAAGATCGTATGCGAAAGTTACGACCCCGGGAAGTTGATGTACTAATTTACCCAAACGGGGCCCATAGTTTGGCACTTCATCTCCTAGAGTTAGGTTTTTGGATGTTTGGGATTTTCCATTGTTTCTCAATAATAAAAAGGCCTTTGAGCCTCATTGTAACATAGTTTAGAGGCATGTAGCCACCACATCTCTTCTCAGAGATAAGCTACCATTGCCCGAGCTAGTCTTATTTCCATTCTGTTTGTAAGCATATTTCAGTATCTTATATTAATGAAATGATATGTTATTTCTACTGCATCTTTGTATTTATGGTTATATCTATAATTTGTTGTGTTCCTATTTAAATCCATATCAATGGTATTAGAGGGGTTTGGTCTTTCTCTGTTTTTCTTTGCATGTCCCCAATGGGGTTGGGATATAAGGAGTTAGGGCTCAATCTGGTTGAACCTTTGAAGATCAAGCTTGCAAACCCCTACGACCGCCCATGGGGGAAGAAAAGAAAGATGAGGGATTAGGAGATCCTATAAAAATATTTCTCGAGGAGGCCCTAGAGAAACAAAGGAACGCGATGATGAATAACTTTTCCCAGATCCTTGGACAGTTTCCCATCGGCGGTGCATCCACATCCAACATACATTTTGGAGGCTCCACTCCTTTTAAGGTACAAGCAAACTTTGACATTCCCATTTTTGAGGGCCAAATAGATTCATACACCGTAGGTAAATGGTTAAATATGCTAGAAGGATATTTTTCTGTTCATGATTTTTCCAGCCGAGAAAAAATTACTTTTTCTCTTCTCAAAGCCGCCCCCCACATCAAGGACTAGTGGGAAACCTACTGTGAGCAAAAGGATGAAACTATGACCGCACTTTTTTCAATCGCACCAACTTGGAATTCATTTCCGGATGCCATCAAGGAGTAGTACTACCCCGTCGGGAGCTATGAGGATAAATACATAAATTGGACAATGCTGCGACAGGGAAGGGACCAAGATGTGTCAGATTTTACCAATGTTTTTCATACCCTTTGCACGAAGTTGGGTATCAAGGATTCTCAGAAACATTTGGTACTCAAGTACCGTGGCTGCCTACACATGTACATCCATGACGAGATAGAGTTCCTGGACATCTCCTCGCTTGGAACGTTGTACCGATACACCATGAAGATCGAGCATAAGTTTAAATAGATGAAGTGAGACTTTGGATATGCAAATTTGAAGCAAGGGAAAGGTTCCCCCAAACCGCAGAATAAAGGAAAAAGCCAAGGCACGGTGGCTCAAGACAACCTGCCAAATATGCAAGAAAAAAACAACACCACGAAGCCGAAGAAGAACACGGGAAAGTGGTGTGAGTTCCATAAGATCTCCACTCACAACACAAGTGAGTGTCGGGCCAAGAAATCACTAGTGGCTGAGCTGAAGGCTTCAAAATCAAATGCATGTTCCAACTCTAAGTTAGAACCCAAAAAGGGGAATGATCAAGGGCAACAGATTATCGATGCAGAGCCCAATGCCACAGTTGTCACCACGAAGATCTAGAAGGAGGAACCTAAAGATCCAGAGGAGGAGGAGCACCTCTTCCACTCCCAAATGTGCGTAAAGGGTTCCCGCTACAGTTCATTGTCAACAACAGGAGCCAAAAGGACCTCATTTTGGAAGAGGTCATGAAACAGCTAGGCTTACTGACCACAACACAACCACAACCTTACACCATCAGGCGGCTTCACCAAGGACATGATCTTTGCGTGAGCCAACAATGTCGCCTTCCATACAACATCAAGCCCTTCACGAATGAGGTATTATGTGATGTTGCTCCCCTTGATGTTTGTGATGTATTATTAGACCAACCATACTTGTGGAAGTGACATGTTGTGTATGAGCCAAGGCCTCGCACTTTGGGAAATAATTTGTACATGATACTGGAGGTAGCACCGCCTACTGGAATCTCTTTGGTTACTGCAAAACAATGTAGTAAGCTCATTTCCAAAACCGGTAAATTTGTTTTCCTGATGATATGCCCTCAGGGAAAGAAGAAGACAATGGCCACGACCTCTAGACAGGGCCCCTCTACACAACAACAATAGATGGACAAGGTCATGGAGGAGTACGAGGACATCTTCACCTCGCCCGTAGTGGTGCCTCTGCACTGTTAGGTCAAGCACACCATCGATCTGACCCCAGATGCTCCGTTGCCCACTGGACCAATCTATCAGTGCTTCGTTCTAGAGAACGACGAGGTCAAGAGGTAGATTCAGGAGCTGCTATAGAAAGGTCACATCCGTCCAATTTCATCGCCGTGTGGGAAACTGATCATGTTGGTATAGAAGAAGGATGGAACTTGGAGACTCTGTATTGACTATCGGGCGCTGAACAAGATCACTATCTGGAATAGGTACCTGATCCCACAGATTGATGACCTTCTGGACCAACTCAAGGGGGGAAAGTATTTCAGCAAGATCGACTTGAAGTCTGTATATCACCAGGTACCAATCGAACCCTTTGATGTGTGGAAGACTGCCTTCAAAGCCAACGAGGGCCTTTTTAAATGGTTGGTTATGACCTTCGCGTTGACAAATGCTCCTGAAACCTTCAGAAGGCTAATGGATGACATCTTGCGACCATTCACCAACTCATTTATAGTGGTATACTTGTATGACATCCTAATCTTCAACCAGAGTTGGGAAGAACACCTCCAGCACATCCAACAGGTTCTCTAAACATTGCGGAAACACAATTTGTTTGCCAATTTGGATAAATGCACTTTTGGCATGGCCCAAGTTCAATATATGGGATACATTATTGATGAACAAGGGGTGCATGTGGATCCAGCTAAGATCTAAGTCATTTAGTATTGGCCATCCCCGACCACTCTGACAGAGCTCCACAACTTTCTAGGCCTTTCTACCATAGGTTCGTGTTGGAATTTCTCCCATATCACTTCGACCTTAAGTCAAGTCACCAAGGGAGGAGAGAACTTTACCAGACTTGCAACAATAATTTGAGATCGAGACAGACGCCTCTGACTATGCTATTGGGCCAATCCTTACTCATCAAGGGCATTTAGCGGCATATCATAGTGAGACACTTTCAGACACAGTCCATAAGTATCCCACTTATGACAAAGAGATGTATTCCATTTTGCAGGTCTGCCAACAATGTAAGAATTACATTTTGGGGAAGGAAACGGTCATCCACACAGACCACCGACCCCTACAGTTCATATAGATGCAAGAGAAGTTGCAAAATGATCACCATCAGAAGTGGTCCACATACCTGCAATAGTTCCATTTGAATATCAAGTATAAGAAGGGTAGCACCAATAATGTTGTAGACTGCCTCATCCGATGTAATAGATCTGACCCAGAAATATATGAAAATAGAAAATATACCCAAAAATAATGAGATAGAAATAGATAAACTTTAGATCTTTATTAATATCAAAACCCTTGAGGTAGGGTAACACCATACAATCACTCCTTGAGGAAGGATAACACTCCACAAGCCATATGCTTGTTCATACAATATTCCTTGACATCTCTCCATGTGGAGTCTCTAGCCTCTATATAGGCTTCATACATACAATACCATGGGTCATTACCATGGGTCTCTCAATACCATATATCTAATGCCATGGGCTTATCACATTATTGTTAACTACTTGTGGTCCCTTACATGATGCAGGTTAACCACTTTATTTATTAAATATGGCCCATCTCATTATTAAATTATTCCCTTGGGTACCTCCCTCTGTACCCTATACTATCCCCCATAGGTATACTACATTCCACCCCCTTAAACATGTTTCATCCCCGAAACATAAGAAGAACAAAAATAATAAGATCTACTCAAAAGAGTATTCCACTGGTACCATCCATGTGCATCTATCCATCTAAGAGAAAGGTGAACCCTTGATCTAGTTGGTGCCTCGCTCGCTTGAGATGGAAGTTGAACTTGGCGGTTCTTTTGTGTCGATGTGTTGTGGGTGGATCGTTGCCCCTCTCTATCTGTCGTGCGGGGATTGTTGTCCTTGTGGCTAATTTGTTGCCATTGTGTTGGTTGTTTTCTTGTTGGGTGATGTGGGTGGTGATATGTTGAAGTTTTAACCAACGGTGTATCTTTCTTTAATTCACCACCTAATGGAGCCTGATAGGTATTTGGTACATGTTGTGGCGCCTGCAATTGTTGTTTATCTTCCAGTGTTACTTCAACCACGGATTCCTCAGCTGATGTGTCAGACCCTGGAACATTTATTGGTTTAGCCTCCTTGGACTGTACCTTTTTATTGATGGAAATGTCTTGTAATTTAATTTTCTACTTTTTATACCATAGCTTCAGGAATTTTGTTTTTGCACATTAATATTGATAGTACCAACAGATTCCATCCAAGGGTATCCCAAACCAACATCCACATTAGCCATATCTGAATCATAAAAATTAGAATGCAATACATACTTATCCATAGAAATCTTCAAATCTTTATAAACTTGAACATCTGCATTATC
Source organism: Pinus taeda (assembly GCA_000404065.3). Taxonomy (NCBI): domain Eukaryota; kingdom Viridiplantae; phylum Streptophyta; class Pinopsida; order Pinales; family Pinaceae; genus Pinus; species Pinus taeda. The sequence continues at coordinate 158,936 of APFE031710437.1, forward strand.
AACCTGTGTGTGCTCCATTTGTTTCGCTGGAACTTCAAATTTTTTTGCCAAATTAACATTTATAAGATTTTGCTTGCAACTAAGATTTATAGACACAATGATCTTCTCCTTATGAATACATCCATGAACCTATAATAAGGAGATACCTGTAGAAAATATCCCCACATGTTTCAGATTATCTTGTTTTCCAACATGAGACTATTTGTCTAACAATAATTTTTCAAATTCTTCATCGAGTCGGTTTAACCACTTCTCATTAAGTGATTCCCACCATGTGGCCGCCTCCTCTTTAAACTGAGCCACTATGAAATTTTTCCAACTTGTCTTCCATAATGACTTATGTCTTTCTATTAATTCTTCAATAGTAGGGCCATCATATTTTCCTGTAAAATATTTCTTGCTGGAAACCATGAAGAGGGTTTTGAGAAAAATCACTTACTTGGCGAAAATTAAAATGGACACAATTCGGTTAATATTGCTCAAAATCCTTATTATGACCTATTTTCAGAAGTGGAGCAACCATTCTTCATCTTCCCATGTGATAGAAATCTCAATCTAGGCACTCGAATTTCAGATTCGTGCTACAATTGTCCCGCCATCACAAAAAATTCTGAAAAAAAGAACTGATTTTTAAATCAACGATATCTCTCTCATACGGACTTCGATTCGACCGATTGTTTTTTGAAATTGGGTCATTTTTCAAAAGGATCTCAGATATGCAATTAGTTTCTCAAAATTCCCCACAAAACGACAAAAATCAACTGGAGATCTGTCATCCACGATTTTTTGTCAAAAATTTTCTGTAACACAACTGATTTTTAAATCAACGATATCTCCCTCATCCAGACTCTGATTTGGCCAATATGTTTTTTTGAATTTGGGTATTTTTCACAAAGAACCCAGATATGCAATTTGATTCTGAAAATTTTGCACCACAAGTTTGAGATCTGATCTACAAACTTGCCTCCCCAAAAATTTCCTACAAAAAAAAATATCTCTCTGCTTCCCCAAGAAAGTGTTCTTATACCACTTGTAATAGATCTAACCCAGAAATATATGAAAATAACAAATATACCCAAAAATAACGAGATAGAAATAGATAAACTTCAAATCTGTATTAATATCAAAACCCTTGAGGTAGGGTAACACCATACAATCAGTGCTTAAGGAGGAGAATACTCCACAAGCCATATGCTTGTTCATACAATATTCCTTGATATCTCTACATGTGGAGTCTCTAGCCTCTATATAAGCTTGATACATACAATACCATGGGTCATTACCATGGGTCTCCCAATACCATACATCTAATACCATGGGCTTATCACATTATTGTTAATTACTTGTGGTCCCTTACATGATGCGGGTTAACCACTTTATTTATTAACTATGGCCCATCCCATTATTACATTATTCCCTTGGGTACCTCCCTCTGTACTCCATACTATCCCCCTTAGGTATACTACATCCAACCACTGATCATGTCGTTAACCACCGTGCTCAACTCTTGTGGGCACGAGACTTCTGATTGGCCACTTCTCTACAAAAATGACCCAGAATTCGACCACACATACCAGGGGCTCTTGGAGGATCAACAAGTTCCATATTTTCACCTTCAGGATGCCTTGCTATGCCACCTCTGACACCTTTGTGTTCCTTCAAATGAGCGTGCCAAATTGATTTTGGAAGTGCACTATAGTCGGGCCTCCGGGAATTTTGGGGTCGGGAAAATGGTGGCAGTACTGCAGAAGTATTTCTATTCGCTGAATCTTTGACAGGATGTTGGGAAGTACATCAGATCCTGCACTGCCTGTGTCATTGCCAAATCGACCATCAAGAAGCAAGGCCTCTATACTCCGATGCCTACCCCTAGTCAACCTTGGGAATCCATCTCCATGTATTACATGTTGGGCCTTCCTTCTACTAAGCATGGAAACGACTTTGTTTTTGTGGTCATCGATAGATTCTCGTAGATGGCCATTATGGCGGCCTGCAAGAAGAATATCACATCAAAAGCCATTGCTAAACTATTCTTTGGATGAGTGTGTGTACACTTTGGGATCCCACAATCTATCATCTCAGATCGGGATAATAGGTTCCTCAGTACATTTTGGTCCAGTCTTTGGTCGATGCTGGACACCAAGCTCACTAAGTCCACAACTCTCCATCCCCAAATTGTTGGCCAGAAAGAGGTCGTCATTAAGTTGATGGTACACATTCTACGCATGTACAACTCAAAGAATCCATGCACATGGGATGAGAGCCTCCCCTATGTCCAACACAGTTATAACCGGGCTCTCCGCAGCTCAATTGGCAACAACCCTTTTCAGGTGGGCTTGGGATTCGAACTACTATGTCCCATTGATGTGGCCATACCATTTGTAGCTACTCAGGCAAATTCGGCTCATGTCCAGTTGGAAGCTGATAAGGTGAGATTCTGGAGAAATCAAATGCCAAGTACAAGCATCGATATGATCAACATCAGGTGCCACACAAGTTTCAGGTGGGTGACAAAGTCTGGTTGCATTTGCAAAAGGAACACCTTACCGGAGCCTATCGGAAAATCAGACCACTCTTATATGGTCCTTACACCATTACCAAGGCTTTGGTAGACAATGCATTTCAGCTCAGAATTCCCCCATTCCTTGGCTTGCACCTAGTGTTCAATGTGGACCGCCTTCGACAATAATTCCCACCATTCCTGGACACATTAAACATTGCAGAACAACTCACACCTACATAGTTAAATCCAAATTGCATGGAACAAGCCACAACTGATCGGATCATGGACACGCAGATCAAGAACACATGATAGCAAAGGATCCAACTATATCGTGTTGTCAAAGTAGGCCAAGTCCTTCACCAGGGCAAGTGGCTCACTAGAGACCAAGTTCAACAGAAGTTTCGTCATCTCATGGAGGAACTAAACGTAATGGGGACCATTGCTTCTAAGGTAGGAGGAATGATCCAGGTGGATATTGGTGTCCACCCGCCTATTCCACTTGGACCCCCACCATTGTTTCTTTCAGTTTTTCAGTTTCCTTATTTGTAGCACAATTTACAATTTTTGGTAGTTTTTCGGGTCTTGAACTTTCAGAGCTGTTTTGAGGTCCTAAACAACGTTTTTTGGGGAAAAAATGGAACTAACAAGGGTCATGGACCCATGTTGGTCATTCCAAAGTTTTAGTTCTCGGACAGATATTTCTAACAATGTATTATGCACGTCAAACAAAGATCGTATGCCAAAGTTACAACCCTGAGAAGTTGATGTACCAATTTACCCAAATGGGGCCCATGGTTTGGTGCTTCATCTCCTAGGGTTAGGTTTTTGGATGTTTAGAGTTTTCCCTTATTTCTGAATAATAAATAGGCCTTTAAGCCTCATTGTAACATAGTTCAGAGGCATGTAGTTGCCACATCTTTTCTAAGAGATAAGCTACCATCGCCCGAGCTAGTCTTATTTCCATTCTATTTGTAAGCATATTTCAATATTTGATATTAATGAAATGAAGTGTTATTTCTACTGCATCTTTGTATTTATGGTTATATTTGTAATTTTTTGCGTTCTTGTTTAAATCCAAAATAGTGGTGTCAAAGTGGTATTCTCTTTCTCTCTTTTTCTTTGAATGCCAACGAGATCGGGATATAAGGAGTTAGGGCTCGATCTGGTTGAACCTTTGCAAGATCAACCTTGCAAACCCCAACGACCATCCATGGGGGAAGAAAAGAAAGATGAGGGGGCAGGAGATTCTATCAAAATATTGCTTGAGGAGGACCTTGAGAAACAAAGGAATGCAATTATGGATAACTTTACCTAGATCCTTCAACAGTTTCCCACCGACAGTGCATCCACATCCAGTAGTCACTTTGGAGGCTCCACTCCTTTTAAGGTACAAGTAAACTTTGACATTATTAAATTTGAGGGCCAAATAGATGAAAATTTCGTAGATAAATGGTTAAATCTGCTATAAGGATATTTTTCTATTCATGATTTTTCCAACCGATAAAAGATTACTTTTTCTCTTCTCAAATCCGCCCCCCCCGTCAAGGACAGGTGGGAAACCTACTTTGAGCAGAAGGATGAAAGTACGACCTCACTTTTTTCAGCACCACACACTTGGAATTCATTCTGGGATGCCATCAAGGAGTAGTACTACCCTGTCGGGAGCTATGAGGATAAATACATAAAGTGGAAAATGCTACGGCAGGGAAGGGACTAAGATGTGCCAAATTTTACCAATGTTTTTCATACCCTTCGCACGAAGTTGGGTATCAAGGATTCTGAGAAACATTTGGTACTCAAGTACTGCGACTGCCTACACAAGTACATCTAGGAAGAGATAGAGTTCTTGGACATCTCCTCACATGACATGGCGTACCAATACGCTGTCAAGATCGAGCAGAAGTTTAAACAAAAGAAGCGATACTTTGGATCTACGAACCCGAAGCAAGGGAAAGGTGCTCCCAAATCGTAGAACAAAGAAAAAAGGCAAGGCGAGGCAGCCCAAGACAACTTGCCAAAGCTGCAAGCAAAGAACAACACCACGAAGCCAAAGAAGGACATGGGAAAGTGGTGTGAGTTCCATAAGAGCTCCACTCACAACACAAGTGAGTGTTGGGCCAAGTAGTCACTAGTGTTTAAGCTGAAGGATTCAGAATTAGATGCATGTTCTGACTCTGAGTCAGAACCTGACAAGGGGGATGACAAAGGGAAGCAGATTATAGATCTGGAGCCCAACGCCACCATTGCCACCATGAAGATCCAAAAGGAGGAACCCGAAGATCCAGAGGAGGAGCACCTCTTCCACTCCTAGATGTGGGTAAAGGGTTCCCCGCTACAATTCATTGTCGACAATGGGAGCCAAAAGAACCTCATTTTTGAAAAGTTTGTGAAGTAGCTGGGCTTACCAACCACAACACACTAACAACCGTACACTATCAGGTGGCTTCACTAAGGATGGGATCTTCATGTGAGCCAACAATGTTGCCTTCCATATAGCATCAAGCCCTTCATAGACGAGGTATTATGTGATGTTTCTCCCCTTGATGTTTGCGATGTATTATTAGGCAAACCATACTTGTGGAAGCGACATGTTATTTATGAGTCAAGGCCTCGCACTATTATCGTTACTTTGGGAAATAAGTTGTACTTGATACCAGAGGTAGCACCGCCTATTGCCATCTCTTTTTTTACTGCAAGACAATGTAGTAAGCTCATTTCCAAAACCAAGAAATTTATTTTCCTGATGATACGGCCTGAGGGAAAGAAGAAGACGATGGCCATGACCTCCAGATAGGGCCCCTCCACACGACAACAACAAATGGACAAGGTCATGGAGGAGTACGAGGATATCTTCACCTCCCCTGCAAGGGTGCCTCTGCATTGTCAAGTCAGGTACTCCATCGATCTAGCCCCAGGTGCACCGTTGCCCAATGGACCAATGTATCAGCGCTCTATTCTGGAGAATGATGAGATCAAGAGGCAGATTCAGGAGTTGTTGCAGAAAGGTCACATCCAGCCGATTTCATCACCTTGTGGGAGCCCGATCGTGTTGGTACAAAAGAAGGATGAGACTTGGAGACTTTGTATTGACTATCACACGCTGTATAAGATCACTGTCCAGAATAGATACTTGATCCCATGGTTTGATGACTTTCTGGACCAACTCAAGGGGGAAACATATTTCAGCAAGATCGACTTGACGTCCAGATATCACCAAGTACTAATCAAACCCTCTGATGTGTGGAAGATTGCCTTCAAAGCCAATGAGGGCCTTTTTGAATGGTTGGTTATGCCTTTCCGTTGATGAATGCTCCTGAAAACTTCATGAGGATGATGGATGACATCTTGCGGCCATTAACCAACTCATTTGTAGTGGTATACTTGTATGACATCCTGATCTTCATCCAAAGTTGGGAGGAGCACCTCTACCACATCCAACAGGCTCTCCAAACATTGCGACAACACAAGCTATGTGCCGATTTGGAGATATGCACTTTTGGCATAACCTAGGTTTAGTATCTGGGATACATTATTGATGAACGGGGGAATGCATGTGGATCCATCCAAGATCCAATTCATTCGAGATTGGCCAACCTCGACCACTTTGACAGAGCTCCGCAGCTTTCTGGGTCTTGCCAATTTCTACCACATGTTCTTGTTGGAATTCTCTCATATCACTTGGCCGTTAAGTCAAGTCACCAAGGGAGGAGTGAAAACAAAATTATTTTGGTATAAATCTCAATAGAAGGCATTCGTAGAGTTGAAACATCACCTCTGCTCTGCACCAGTGCTCAGTTTACTAGACTTGTAACAACCACTTGAGATCGAGACAGGTGCCTCTAACTATGCTATCAGGGTCATCCAGTGGCATATCACAGTGAGAAACTTTCAGACACAGTCCAGAAGTATCCCACTTATGAAAAAGAGATGTTTTCCATTGTGCAGGCCTGCCGAGAATGGAAGCATTACATTTTGGGGAAGGAAATGGTCATCCACATAGACCACTGACCCCTACAGTTCATACAGATGCAAGGGAAGTTGTAGAATGATCACCATCAGAAGTGGTCCACATACCAACAACAATTCCATTTGAATATCAAGTATAAGAAGGGAAACACCAATAATGTTGCAGACTGCCTCAACAACCACCGATCATGGTGTTAACCACCGTGCTCAACTCTTGTGGGCACGAGACTTCTGATTGGCCACTTCTCTACAAAAGAGACCCAAAATTCGACCACAAATACCAAATGCTCTTGGAGGGTAAGAAAGTTCTAGATTTTCACCTTCAGGATGCCCTGTTGTGCCACTTGGGACACCTTTGTGTTCCTTCAAGCGAGCTTGCCAAGATGATTTGGGAAGTGCACTATAGTCGAGCTGCTAGGCATTTTGGGTGTAGAAAATGGTGGTAGTACTGCAAAAGTATTTCTATTGGCTGAATCTTCGACAGTATGTCGGGAAGTACATCGGATCTTGCATTGCTTGTGCCATTTCCAAACCAACCATCAAGAAGCAAGGCCTCTATAATCTGCTGCCTACCCCTAGTCGACCTTGGGAATCCATGTCAAGGGATTACATTTCGAGCCGTCCTTCTACTAAGCATGGCAACGGTTGTGTTTTTATGGTCATCGACAGATTCTTGAAGATGGCCATTATGGTGGCCTACAAGAAGAATATCATAGTAGAAGCCACTAATAAACAATTATTTGAACAAGTGTGGGTACACTTTGGGATCCCACAGTCTATCATCTCAGGTTGGGACAACAGGTTCCTTAGTACATTTTGGTCTAGTCTCTGGTCGATGCTGTACAACAAGCTCACTAAGTCCACAAATTTCCATCCCCAAACTGATGGCCAGACATAGGTCATCAACAAGATGATGGTACACATTTTGTGTATGTACAACTCAAAGAATACATGCACATGGGATGAGAGCCTCCCCTATGTCCAACACAACTATAACCGGGCTTTCCACAACTCAACTAGCCAAAACCCTTTTCAGGTGGGCTTGGGATTCCAACCACTATGTCCCATTGATGCGACCATACCGTTTGCATCTACTCATGTAGATTTGGCTCATGTCCATCCAGAAGCCAATAAGGGTAACAACTTCATTTAACACATCCAACATATCCACCAGTAGCTCCACGACATTCTCGAGAAATCAAATGCCAAGTACAACCAACGACATGATCAACATCGGATGCCACACAAGTTTCAGGTTTGCGACAAAGTTTGGTTGCATTTGCAGAAGGAACGCCTTACCGGAGCCTATTGGAAACTCAAACCACTCTGATATGGTCCTTACACCATTACCAAGGTTGTGGGAGACAATACATTTGAGCTCATCATTCCGCCATTCCTTGGCCTGCACCCAATGTTCATTGTGGACAACCTTCGACCATACTTCCCACCATTGTTGGACACATCAGACATTGCAGAATAGCTCACACCTACAGAGTTAAATCCAAATTGCATGGAACAAGCCACAACTGATCAGATCATGGAAACGTAGATCAAGAACACTAGACAACAAAGAATCCAATTATATTGAGTTGTCAAAGTAGGCCAAGTCCTTTACTAGGGCAAGTGGCTCACTAGGGACCAAGTTCCGCAGAGGTTTCCTCATCTCATGGAGGAACTCAACGCAAGGGGACCATCACTTCTAAGGGGGGAGGAATGATCCAGGTGGATATCGGTGGCCACCTGCCTATTCCACTTGGATCCGCACCATCGTTTCTTTCATTTTTTCAGTTTCCTTATTTGTAGCACAATATATTATTTTTTTCATTTTTTCGAGTCGTGAACTTCCAGAGTAATTTTGAGGCCCTAAACGACGTTTTTTGGGAAAATTGGGACCAACATGGGTCAACAAACCATGTTGGTCAGTCAAAAGTTGTATTCCTTGGATAAATATTCATAACGAGGTATTGTGCATATGAAACGAAGATTGTATGCCAAAGTTACAACCCCAGGAAGTTGATGTACCAATTTACCTAAATAGGGCCCATAGTTTGGCTCTTCATCTCCTAGGGTTAGGTTTTTGGATGTTTAGGGTTTTCCATTGTTTATCAATAATAAATAGGCATTTGAGCTTCATTGTAACACAGTTCATAGGCATGTAACCGTCACATCTCTTCTCATAGATAAGCTATCATCGCCCAAGCTAGTTTTATTTCCATTCTATTTGTAAGCATATTTCAGTATTTGATATTAATGAAATGAAGTGTTATTCCTACTGCATCTTTGTATTTATGGTTATACCTATAATTTTTTGCGTTCTCTTTTTTTATTTGCATGTCTCCAATGAGGTTGAGATATAAGGAGTTAGGGCTCGATCTGGTTGAACCTTTGCAAGATCAACCTCACAAACCCCAATGAATGCCCATGGGGGAAGAAAAGAAATATGAGGGGGCATGAGATCCTATCAAAATATTGCTCGAGGAGGCCCTCGAGAAACAAAGGTACACGATGATGGATAACTTTGCCCAGATCCTTCAACAGTTGCCCACTGGCGGTGCATCCACATCCAACAGCCACTCTGGAGGCTCCATTCCTTTTAAGGTATAAGTAAACTTTGACATTCCCATATTTGAGGGCCAGATAGATGCAAATGCTGTAGATAAATGGTTAAACCTACTAGAAGGGTATTTTTCTATTCATGATTTTTCCAGCCGAGAAAAGATTACTTTTTCTCTTCTTAAAGTCGCCCCCCATGTCAAGGAATGGTGGGAAACCAATTGTGAGCAGAAGGATGAAAGTACAACCTCACTTTTTTCAGCCCCACATACTTGGAATTTGTTCTGAGATTCCATCAACGAGAAGTACTACCTTGTTGGGAGCTATGAGGATAAATACATAAAGTGGACAAAACTGTGGCAGGGAAGGGACCAAGATGTGCCAGAGGTTACGAATGTTTTTCATACCCTTCGCACGAAGTTGGGTATCAAGTATTTTGAGTAACATTTGGTACTCAAGTACTGTGGCTACATACACAGGTACATCTAGGATGAGATGGAGTTCCTAGACATCTCCTCACTCAGAATGACGTACCGATACGTCGTCAAGATCGAGCAAAAGTTTAAACAAAAGAATCGAGACTTTGGATCTGCAAATCCGAAGCAAGGGAAAGGTGCCCCCAAACCACAGAACAAAGGACAAAGCCAAGGCAGGGTGGCCTAGGACAACTCGATAAAGTCGCAAGCAAGGAACAACACTGCGAAGCCAAAGAAGGACGCGGGAAAGTGGTGTGAGTTCCATAAGAGCTCCACTCACAACATAAGTGAGTGTCGGGCCAAGCAATCACTGGTGGCCAAGCTAAAGGCTTCAGAATCAGTTGCATGTTCTGACTCTGAGTTAGAACCTGATAAGGGGGATGGCAAAGGGAAGCAGATTATCAATGCGGAGCCCAAGACCACCGTTGCCACCATGAAGATCCAGAAAGAGGAACCTGAAGATCAAGGGGAGGAGAAGTGCCTCTTCCACTCCCACATGTGGGTAAAGGGTTCCCTGCTACAGTTCATTGTCAACAATGGGAGCCAAAAGAACTTCAGTTCAGTAAAGGTTGTGAAACAACTGGGCTTACCGACCACAACACACCCACAACTGTACACCATCGGGTGGCTTCACCAAGGACAAGATCTTCGTGTGAGCAAACAATGCTGCTTTCCACATAGCATCAATCCCTTCACGGATGAGGTATTATGTGATGTTGCCCCCTTGATGTTTGTGATGTATTATAAGGCTAACCATACTTGTGGAAGTGACATGATGTGTATGAGTCAAGGCCTCACGTTGTTATTGTTACTTTGGGAAATAAGTTGTACAACATATCGGAGGTAGCACTACCTACTGCCATATCTTTGTTTACCACAAAAAATAAAGTAACCTCACTTCCAAATCTGGGAATTTTTTTTTCCTGATGATACGCCCTGATGGAAAGAAGAAGATGGAAGCCAAGACCTCCAGACAGGGCCCCTCCGCATGACAACAACAGATGGACAAGGTCATCGAGGGGTACAAGGACATCTTCAGCTCCCTTGAAAGGGTGCCTGTGCACTGTCAAGTCAAGAAATCCATCGATTTGACCCTTGGTGTACCATTGCCCAATGGACCAATCTATCGACGCTCTATTCTATAGAACGACAAGATCAAGAGGCAAATTCAGGAGCTGCTGTAGAAAGGTCACATCTGGCTGATTTGATCGCCCCGTGGGAGCCCGATTGTGTTGCTACATAAGAAGGATGGGAGTTGGAGACTCTGCATTAATTATCGGGCGCTGAACAAGATCAATGTCCAGAATAGGTACCCGATCCCATGGATTGATGATCTTATGGACCAACTCAAGGGGGAAAAACATTTCAGCAAGATCGACTTGAAATCTGGATATCACCAGGTACCAATTGAACCCTTCGATATGTGGAAGACCGCCTTCAAAGCCAAGTAGGGCCTTTTCGAATGGTTTGTTATGTCTTTCACGTTGACGAATGCTTCTGCAACCTTCATGAGGTTGATGGATGACATATTGGGGCCATTCACCAACTCATTTGTAGTGGTATACTTGGATGACATCCTGATCTTCATCCAGATTTGGGAAGAGCACCTCCACCATATCCGACAAGTTCTCCAAACACTGCGGCAACACAAGTTGTGTGCCAATTTGGAGAAATGGACTTTTGGAAATGACCCAGGTTCAATATCTAGGATACATTATTGATGAACGGGGGTGCATGTGTATCCAGCCAAGATCTAAGTCATTCGAGATTGGCCAACCTCGACCACTCTGATAGAGCTTTGCAACTTTTTAGGTCTTGTAAATTTCTCCTGTAGGTTCATGTTGGGATTCTCTCATATCACTTGGCCCTTAAGTCAAGTCTCCAAGGGAGGAGCGAAAGAAAAATTATTTTGGTCTGAATCTCAACAAAAGGCATTCATAGAGTTGAAACATCACCTCTGCTCTGCACTAATACTCACTTTAGTAGACTTGAAACAACCATTTGAGATTGAGATAGATGCCTTTGACTATGCTATTGGGGCAATCCTTACTCAACATGGGCATCCAATGGCATATCACAATGAGACACTTTCAGACATAGTCCAAAAGTATCTGACTTATGACAAAGAGATGTATTCCATTGTACAGGCCTATCGAGAATTGGAAGCATTACATTTTTGGGGAAGGAAATGGTCATCCACATAGACCACCAACCCATGCAGTTCATACAAATGCATGGGAAGTTGCAGAATGAACTCCATCAGAAGTTGTCCACATACTTGCAACAGTTCCATTTGAATATCAAGTATATGAAGGGCAACACCAATAATGTTCTAGATTGCCTCAGCTGAACACCGATCATGGCGTTAACCACCGTGCTCAACTCTTGTGGGCACGAGACTTCTGATTGACCACTTCTCTACAAAAGTGACCTAGAATTTGGCCACACATACCAGACGCTCTTGGAGGGTCAACAAGTTCCAGATTTTCACCTTCAAGATGCCTTGTTGTGCCACCTGGGACACCTTTGCATTCCTTCAAGTGAGCATGCCAATATTATTTGGGAAGCGCACTATAGTCGGGCTGCTGGGCATTTTGGGGTTGAGAAAACGGTGGCAGTACTGTAGAAGTATTTCTATTGGATGAATCTTTTACAAGATGTCGGGAAGTACATTAGATCCTGCACTACATGCGCCATTGCCAAATTGACTATCAAGAAGCAAGGCCTCTATGCTCTGTTGCCTGCCCCTACTAGACCTTGGGAATCCATCTCCATGGATTACATGTCGGGCCTTCCTTCTACTAAGCATGGAAATGACTGTTTTTTTGTGGTTGTCGGCAGATTCTCGAAGATGGCCATTATGGCGACCTGCAAGAAGAATATCACAGTAGAAGCTACTGCTAAACTATTATTTGAACGAGTCTGGGTACAGTTTAGGATCCCACGGCCTATCATCTCAGATCGGGACAACAGGTTCCTTAGTACATTTTGGTCTAGTCTCTGGTCGATGCTAGACACCAATCTCACTAAGTCCACAACTTTCCATCCCCAAACTGATGGCCAGAAAAAGGTCGCCAACAGGATAATCGTAAACATTATGCACATGTACAACTCGAAGCATCCATGCACATGGGGTGAGACCATCCCCTTTGTCCAACACAACTATAACCGGGCTCTCTACAACTCAACTGGCCATAACCCTTTTAAAGGGGCTTGGGATTCCATCCACTATGTCCCATTGATGTGGCCATACCATTTGCAGCTACTCGGGCAGATTCGGCTCATGTCCAGTTGGATGCCGATAAGGAAAAAATATTCATTGCGCACATCCAACATATCTGCCAACATGTCCATGAAATTCTGGAGAAATCAAATGCCTAGTACAAGCAGTGACATGATCAACATCGGGTGCCACACAAGTTTCAGGTGGGCGATAAAGTTTGGTTGCATTTGCAGAAGGAACGCCTTACCGGAGCTTATCGAAAACTCAGATTAGTTCGATATGGTCCTTTCACCATTACCAAGGCTATGGGAGATAATGCATTTGAGCTTAAAATTCCCCCATTCCTTGGCCTACACCTAGTGTTGAATGTGGACAGCCTTCGACCATATTTCCCACCATTGTTGGACACATCATACATTGTAGAACAACTCACACCTACGGAGTTAAATCCAAATTGCATGGAACAAAAAAAAACCGATCAGATCATGGATCTGTAGATCAAGAACACCCGACAGCAAAGGATCCAACTATATCAAGTTTTCAAAGCAGGCCAACTCCTTCACTAGGGCTAGTGGCTCAGCATGGACCAAGTTCAACAAAAGTTTCCTCATCTCATGGAGGAACTCAACGCAATGGGGACCATTGCTTCTAAGGGGGGAGGAATGATCCAAGTGGATATTGGTGGCCACTCGCCTATTCCACTTGGACCCCCACCATTGTTTCTTTTAGTTTTTTGGTTTCTTTGTTTGTAGCACAATTTACTATTTTTGGTAGTTTTTCGGGTCCTGAAATTTCAAAGCTGTTTTGAGTCCCTAAATGACGTTTTTTTGGGAAAATTGGGACCAACATAGGTCCTAGACTGATTTTTGTCATTTAAAAGTTGTATTCCTTGGATAAATCTTTCTAATGAGGTATTGTGCATGTCAAACGAAGATTGTATGCCAAAATTACCACCTCGAGAAGTTGATGTACCAATTTACCCAAACAGGGCCAATAGTTTGGCACTTCATATCCTAGGGTTAGGTTTTTGGATGTTTAGGATTTTCCATTATTTCTCAATAATAAATAGGCTTTTGAGCCTCATTGTAACACAGTTCAGAGGCATGTAGCCACCACATCTCTTCTCAAAGATAAGCTACCATCGCTTGAGCTAGTCTTATTTCCATTTTGTTTTTAAGCATATTTAAGTATTTGATATTAATGAAAGGAAGTGTTATTCCTACTATATATTTGTATTTATGGTTATATCTGTAATTTTTTGCGTTCTTGTTTAAATCCGGATCAGGAAGACCCCTTCTTTCTTGCATTGAATCAATTGATAAATCAAATCTATTACAAATAATCCGCTTCGAGCTTGAAGCTCCCTGTAATGCTGATCAATTCTCTCTCAAGGATTGCCCCAAACTTAAGAAAATAAGGCTTGCTAGGAAGCTCCTATTTCCTAGCATAAATTATTGAAAATTCAGCAACAAAGTCTCAATTTTGATTTTTTCCTTAATAAAATTGAGGAAATTCGAAATTCCACATCAACATACAACTTGGAGGAGTTAACTGAGGTGATATGGCTCTTGTCACTCAGTTAAGAACACTCAATTTGAGTTAATGAGTTGAAGCTCAATTTCCTTCTGTTGATTTCTAAAAAATAGGTGTCTAGCTCACTTAATTTGAGTTAAGGGCATGAAGTTCAGTTGTATGTAGTGATTTATAAATTTTAGGAGCATGGGTTGAGTTATTTTCATTTGTAATCAGTTAAACTAGTTCTAACTGTTAAAATAACTAGTTGGTGGCCAGTTAAGTAATTCGACATCAATCTAACTGAGAGATCATCTAGTTAACTGATCAATCGACTAATAATTAGCTCATGCATGCAAAGAATACTATTTTCCCAGTTGTGGTGGAGTTTCCAAGGTAGTTAACCAACAATTGTAAATTGGTTGAGTGTACAGGTGTTGCATGAGGTTAGGTGATCAACCCTGAGGAATTTCATAAGAATTTTGGAGGAAATTCCTTATTAATGGGGTCCCATTTCCTTAGGAATTTCGCAAGGAAATAGGTGCAAGTTGGGGTGAATTGGTTAAGTACTAGCCAGATCAATCATTCATTAGGCGATAATATAATTTCTTTTGTAGGTTGAGCTCTGGCATTGAGTTGATAATTGTAATAGATTCTCTTAGTCACTTGATTAATCAACATAAGGCTGAAGGGGTTTTGAGCAGTTGGTGTCCCCTAGATAAGTCTTTGTTCATGTGTGTTAATTATTCTTTCATGTTTATGATTTGTGTTCTCTATTGTGAATTGAATTCCGCAGAGCAACAGAGTAGGTTTGAGTCTTGTGATTTAGTAAATTTCATGAGAAATTTCAAATCTACACAATAAATTCTACACAAGTCCTCCCTAAAGAAAGAGAATTCTCTATTTCCTTGTGCAAATCCCAAGAGAAATTGCTCTACCTTGATCCTCAACCTTGTAAACCAAAACCCATGCTGTACAATAATGAATTACAATTGTGCCTTCGTCCAATCTTGATAGGCAATTCAAATTGCATGACCTATAAGGGCTAAATTTAGTAGTTGCAACTATTTTATTGAGAGTTAGTTGAGTTAAAAACTTAACAAAAGTCAAACTACTCAACTAAAGTCAAGAAATCACATCTATTTCTATTCTAGAACTAGAGATCAGTTAACTGACATACACTAGAGTTTAACTCCACAAGATAGCTAAATTTTAGCTATCAACTAGTACACAACTCACTAAAAGCCATCTAACTCGAATTAACTGACAACTTATTGATAGGCCATATCACACATGTTAACTGAAAGATAACTCAAGTAACTATGATATTGAATTCAAATTGGCATCTTTGATTAAGGCACAAGTCAAAGAATCCATTCCTTGCTACAATTTCAACACTCCCTCTTAGTGAGGAAGAGCTTCTTAGAAGAACCTCGTCCACCTGGATCTGTCTTCAACTCTACCAAGTTCTCTGTTGTTGCAACTTCTCCCTCTGAACTAGAAAGAGCCTTGTACCCTATGTATCTGGATGTCTAATTCTTTGTTCTAGGAGACCAACTCTCTTTTGAGCTCCCTTAACCAAATCCTCTGCTCACTTGGCTCAAACTTTCCCTATAATGGAATTTTTTAGCTGAGTGGCTTCCTCTACTCTCCCTGGTCAATGATCCTCCTCATCATCATCCTATTTGTTAGTCCAACTGCCAACTATATTAGACTAAAGCTGATATATTGGTTGAGGCTCCTTCTTGAGAGATCTATCCCGCTCTCACTCAACCACCACTTCTCTACTCTGATAACTCTTACCTTGTTGCTCAAAGATGCACATGAATTAACCTCCATTTTGTAGAGGCTCTCGATCCTCACCCCAATCTGCTTAACTTGTCATGAAGCAGAATGCTTGAGGTAGGCCTTCCCTTTGTTGAATACACCATCATACCCTTTGTCTTCAATGGATGCTACTAAGACAAGGTTTTTCTTCAATCCTAAAACATACATCAGATTCTTGAGGTGGAGAAGGGAACCATAATCCCTCTTAAATCTCACTGTACCAACTCCTTTGGTCAAGCATCTACCATCATCTCCAAACTCAATATGGAATTGCATGTATTTCTCCTCCAAATTTCTAAATAACTCTTTATCCCATATCGCGCGGAATGAAGACCCTAAGTCAATGTAGCACACAATACCTCAAACTGATCTTGTCATGCAAGATATGAAAGAGAAATATAATTCGAACTGAGAAGAAAGTGCTTCTCCTCCTGTTGATGTTGTATCATGCTTGCTAGATTTCTTGTCTGGACATTTTGTAGCATAATGTCAAAACTCATGACAATAAAAACACTTGATCTTGCTAAGATCATTCTTTTCCTTTCCACCATTCTGACTAGAATCAATTTTGCCATGGGACTTATTTCCCTCGGCTTTCTTCCCTTTGCCAACTAAAGCAAATTCCTCCTCATCTTCTGTCCCAGATGACACTCCACCCCTTGTGTTCCTCCTTATCTCTTCCTGCACAAGATCTGACCACAATATCTCCTAATTAGGAAGCTTATCTCTACCATTCATCGCATCTTGGAAACTATGCCAATATTTTTGAAGCCCAAGAAGGGTAAGGCTCACAAGGTCTGTTGGTGGAACTGTCTCTCCAACACTCCAAGCTCATACCTCACTTGAGCAAACCTGGATAGATACGTAACAATGGACTCATTCTTGCCCGTTCGAATGTTCCTCAATTCATCCTTCAAAGCAAGTTTTCTGGCATCATTACTACTTTCAATTATATAAGTAAAGACCTTCCACATCTGGTATTCTATATCCTCCCCATGCAAATTTATAACAATATGGTCTCTAACTCCTTCTAGGATCATCCTCCTAGCTTTGGCAGTGTCATTCTTCCATTGAGTCAGTTGTTGTGCATTTGATGCATGATGTTTAGGAACATTAGTATTGATGTATTCCAAAGTGCCATTATCATCTAACACAACCTCCATTATGTCCTTCCATGCACACAAGTTCAAAGTCCCTTTTAGGTCATTCTTTGTCCTCAAACCATAGGATGGCATGATTCCCGCACTTGTAGAATTCCTGCACTAACTGATCTTCTCTCCTATGCGCTTTGAATCTAATCAAGGCACTCAGTCTCTATCTTGTTTTTAGCTCTAATACCATGTAGAAAGTCCTTGAAACCTTGAAATTTCTAATGAGAGTAAATTGATCACAAAAGACACAAGATTTCTCTACCAAAAATTTGCAAAAAGAAAACTATGAATAGAAACAAAATCACACATAGAACACATAATATATCTGGGGGACCCAACTCAGAAAAACCCCTGCTTTCTTATATTGAATCAACTGAGAAATCTAATCTATTACAAATAATCTTCTTCAAGACTGAAGCTCCATGCAATATTGATAAACTCCCTCTCAATGCTTTCCCAACATTTAGGAAAATAAGGCCCATTATGAAGCTCTTATTTCCTAGCACAAATTCTCCCTAAGATGTAGGAGGATTCCCTATTTCCTTGCGCAAATCTCAAGAGAAATTGATCTGCCTTGATCCTCAAGCTTGTACACCAAAATCTGTGTTATATAATAATGAATTACAATTGTGCCTTCATCCAATCTTAATAGGAAATTCGAATTGCATGACCTACTAAGGCTAAATTTAGTAGCTGCAAGTAGTTAACTGAGAGTCAGTTGAGTTAACAAAAGTCAAACTACTCAACTAAACTCAAGAACTCAAGTCTATCTCTATTCTAGAGCTAGAGATCGGTTAACTGATAGACACTAGAGTTTAACTCCACTGGATAGGTAAATTTTAACTATCAACTAGTACACAACTCATTGAAAGCCATCTAACTCAAATTACCTGACAATAACTCAATGATAGGCCACATCACACATGTTAATTGAAAGCTAACTCAAGTAAATATGGGATTGAATTCGAATTGGCATCTTTGACTAAGGCACAAGTCAAAGAAGCCATTTTTTGCTACAATTTCAACAACTTTCCCCTTTAAAAATTCTTTGTCCTTAAAGAATAGGAAGGAAAGCAACTTTTGAAAACATGAACCATCTTCTTGTAGCCTCATCTACTTGATAAGTTTTGATGATGTGAAGTGATGGGGCCTTCGAAGCTTTGAATAATATTGTCACATAGAAAAAGTATCAATCCATCCAACATGGATTCCTTTTGGTATTTTTTGATGATAATATTTTGAATTTTGCTCTTCATTGTAGTTGAATTCAAGGCACATATATCCTCAAATGCATCAATATATAATTAAACCATTGATTCTAGTTAGGTACCTTGGGTATTGGTATGTTGAATCGTTAACACCACAAATTCAATTATTTAAGTGTTAATAGACTACTCTGACAAGTTTATTTTTATTAATTTGAGAATTAGTCTTGTCATGATTGACAAGAGTCATCATGATGCCATCTGATATTTTTGCATTTATTGGTGTGTTAATATCCTTTAAATGAAATATGACTTTATTAGTGGTGATCAATGGCATGTCAACCATTATTAAGTTCATATATGTCACTTTATCACATTTGTTTCTTATTGTTAAATCTTGGAAGTTCTTCCACTGATAAGGCTTCGTTAGTAATGCCACTCTAATTTCTAGTTTTGATCCTTTCCATTGAAGTCTCTCTTCATTTTCAATTTTGGAGGATTTTCCATTAATGAAACTTCATTCATGTCAACCTTATGTTTTTCCATGTCAATAAAGTTGACACCAATACAATTATCCATGGTTGAAGTTTCTTGTTGTGCCTTCCTCTTACTATTCAATTTTTTCATTTCTAGAAGTAGAGTTTTATTATGATTTCTCAAATTACAAAATTTATTCATCTTTGGATGATAATTTTTAATTGATATTTTGAAACTCTTTTTTATGAATGTTTTTTATATCATTATTTGTTGTTGACAAAAACTATAAATTTCTCTATCTTGCATCTCCAATTTTGTAGAATTTCTTCATCTTTGTTAATAAGAATTATATTTTATTTATTTATTTTTTTCTATTAATTGTATCGATTTTTATTATTCATTCTAAATTTGAGTTCAATGATAAAACAAAATTCAAATCAAATATGATAGAACAAAATTCAACAATATTATTTTATTAGTAAAATACTCAAATACTTTGTACTTATTATAACATTCATGGTAAATGGACTAATACATCTCAAGTAAGTATTCCCATGCCTATGACTTAAAGCATATCTAACAGCATACTTGAAATAAACATGGATTTCATACCACTTGAAGTACACTAGCAAAACATTATCTTTCTTGCTTTGTAATGCAAGAAAATTGCATTTTGGGGACCTACTAGTCTACTTCATGAAAACATAATCTTTCTTGGTTTGTAATACAAGAAAAATGCATTTTAAGGAGTAATTATTTATGTTAGATTCTAAATTATAATATCATCACCATCCTTTTATATCTTAACTTTATTTCTGCAAGTTGTAATATATTTGCCAATTTAATATTAATATAATTTCAATGGATAGCGAGGTCAATAACAATGCTTATGTTCTCATTTTGGATCCAAAACAGGATTTTAACATGGATATGAAATTCAATGGTTACAAAACATTATCAGAAGTGATTTTTTTTTCCTTCCAACTGGGTGCACTTACGAACAAATGATATTATTTCTTCTTTGTTTTGTATCATTTTATAAGCCCGTTATAATTATAAATCCACTTACTATTTTGGCATTTACATTAGTACCTTATATATGGTTTAGCTTAAAAAATAGTTTGGCGTGTAGATTTATTTCATGTATAAATAATTTAGTAAGTTTTTAATATTTTCAATTTTCAATTTTTTATTTTTCATTTTCATTTTATGTAAAAAGATAAAACATATCTCTATATAAATAGATATTTATATTTTCTCTTAGTTCCACTTTACCTATAATAGGGATAATATCATGGGTTACAAAAATTATAAGCTTATAAACAATAATAAAACCAATTAATAATAAATCAAATTATATTATCTACTCTTCATTTTCTTTATTTGCACTTCTAAATCAAATTATATTATCTACTCTTCATTTTCTTTATTTGCACTTCTAAATGTACTTAAAAAAATCTGCTTTTCTATTTTTTCACATGCACTTTTAAATATATTTGAAAACCATTTTATATATACCAATGAATTTTGGCTATCTATTAGGAATTATTTGAATTATTTTTATTTTTTCTTCTTACAGTTAAAAAAACATTGGAATACACATATTAGTGTAACTATTTAAATTAAATGGTTGGTATAAACATTAAAACACTTTCTCCATTAAACATCTCACACATAATTCGGATAAAAAAAATCATAAAAAATAGCTAAATTATAATTTTTTATTTAATTTTAATTATTATTATTATATAATTAAATAAAAATTATATACATATAATATATATATATATATATATATATATATATATATATTATATATTATTATATATATATATATATATAACATGTAACAATATTTTTAATCATGGAGATTCAATCCCTCTTTATTATGGAAATTCTTAACTTGTAAATAACTCTTCTTACAATACCATGAGCCAATACCACATGCCCAATGTGACGTGTTGAAATGGCATTTTCTTTAATTGATTAATTTGAGATAAATTAATTAAAATAAAATAATAATTTGGAGATAATATTAACCCTTTATTTGTAAATACTATTATGAATATTCAAACATATTCCATGTGGTTAAATCTCTACCATCCACCTAATAATTATTGATAATTAAATTAAAATTGTCTAGTGGATTGCAGGTTGAATTAATTAATTCATGACATTAATGAATCCATTGCATCTTTCATGAGAAATATAATTACACTACATTTATTTTATGTGTTAGTATTGATAGTTGCCATGATCATGATTATTTGGTTTCAACTATTACTTGAGTTATTTATCATCAGACATATACTACCTGAGGTTTTATTTTTTTCGACAGTAACGGATAAGTTTATTTAGGGCGGCAAATAAGCTGCCGCGTGCTCTTACAATGCTGTGGAAACAGAGACAAAGATCTGTGGAGATCTAATTGGGTTTGGAATGTTCGCCATTGATCTGGGAGAATATCAGTCCGCCCGATGTTGAACTTCAACAACTTAGACATAGGTTCTCTTCAAGCTGACTGTTGGACATGGTGAAACAATGCTTGGTGCCAGAGGATTTCCTGGGGCGGCTCCTGATCTTGCTGTTCATAAGAGCACCAAAGCCAATGATTGCCGGAGAAACCTGAATATCCACGGTTGCTTTGGAGAGACTGCTACTGCTACAGGGAGCTCCACCCTTTATTTTTTTTGCATCGCTCAGATGATTCTGCGATTCGAAAATGAGAAGCTCAGGTTTGATGATCACGGCCTTCAGGATTGACAGAAAGTGAAAATCAAAGCGGTAACTGGGTAGCCCCCTTGAGGATCCTCAGAGGGCTCAGAAAAGCATGAACTTGACAGGAAGCAGAGGTTGATACTTTGAGAGAAGGTCCCGAAGAGCAGGGTAGGAGATCCGGACAACAGGAACCTTAAGGAATGGCGCATGAAGATTCAGTCGAGTTGACCACCAGGGATCTCCGAGAATAGAGGGAGCCCAGATTAGCCTCTAAGTCAGCTTGAGAGTTAAGAGTCCTTAAGATATGAAAGAAGGAAATTTTATTGAACTTGGGAAGAAGAAGCAGGATTTTCCTGATAATAGTGGCTAGATGTACCTGATGAGAGGTCTTAGGAAAGAGCACAGCCTGAATGATGAGTCTAGAATCTCCAAATACAGAGAGAGATAAGATATTTCTGTTAATCGCCAGGGTGAGCCCCTGCCACAGCGCAAGAGCCTCCGCTCTGTTGTTGGTTTTGATTCCCAGACCCCAATGGAACCGCAGTTTCGGGAAGCCACTGGGACTCAGAAGAACTCCACCACTGCCAGGAACCCCAGTATTTCCTTTGGAGGCCCCGTCGAAAAATAAATAATGATCATCCAGGGCCGATCTCCACTTAATGAACTCTATTTCTTCCAGCCTAATCTCCCAGTTGGCTTGGCCGAGAGCTGGAGGAATGGGTCTTTCCTTGAGGTTTGGGATCAGATCTTTGAGCCATTGCTCCTCCTCTTTGTCCAGACTCGTTTCATTCCTTGATGAAGTATTGGCTTCCAAAGCCTCGCCCAACAATGCTTTTATTTTAGAAATAACTCTTATAGGATTGCAACTTTCTTCTCGAAAAATTCTGTTATTTCTTTCCAACCACAGTTTCCAACAGATAAATTTAGGAATCCACATCCAGCTTGTTTTAAGAAGACTTTTTTTTTAAAGCTGAAGGGAGATGAGCTGGCCCAAGTGCGGAACAGAGAAGGGATGTTATTCGGAAAATCGAGGTTGTCTGGATCTAACATCAGAACTCCCCTCCAGACTTCTTGAGCAAAGGGACAGAGCAGTAAAAGGTGTCTGACAGTTTCTTCGTCAGACAAACAAAGAGGACATCTGGAAGGCCCTTCCATCCCTCGTCTTCGCAAGTTCTCTAGTGAGAATGCTTTGGTGTGCAACTGTCCAACAGAAGAAGTCGATTTTAGGGAGAGAAGGGAAGTCCCATATAAATTTCCATTGACCTGGATTGGGTGGAGCATATGGAACATCAATAATTCTTTTGTAACGTTCGGAAACAGTGTAAGAGCCGGAGATGGAGCCCCAGTCTCTTTTGTCTTTAGTAGTGGCCTTAGAAGGAGATTTTCCTTGGAGCAGATCTAACAATAGAGAAGCTTCCCCCTGCAGCATAAAGGGGACCTCCCCCAGGTTCTATCAGGAGCTTCCTTCCAATTCGAAATATCCCACAGAGTGTGCAGATTGCAAGAGTGAAGCCAGACTTTGATGTTTGCAAGCCCTTCCACTTGGTTCAGTGGTTGATCCCCCAAAATTGAGTCATCCCAGATTTTGATTTTTCTACCATTACCAGGTATCCAATAAAGATGATGGTTGAATTGCTCCCTAACTGCATTGCAAAGATTGAATATCAGAGATCCTTTTAGTAGTCTTGGGGGCTTATCCAGGCATCTCAAGCGTTGCCCTTGGAAGTATTTCTTCCAAATGACTCTTTTACTCCAGCTAGAATTTCTGGAGATTAAATTCCACAGAATTTTGGATCCCAAAGCAAGATTTTGAGCAGCCAGGTTACGCAGGTGAAGGCCTCCTTCCAGAAATGGTCTCTTGAGAATTTCCCAGTTCACTAAATGGATCCTTCTATCGTTATTATTCCCACCTTCCCACATGAATCTTCTTAACAGGCTGTCCAGTTTGTTGAGAAAGGATTTGGGGGCAAGAAGGATAGAGTTTTGATATAGAGGCATACTTATAAGGACCGATTTCATAAGGGTGACTTTCCCTGCGTTATTCAACCAAGAGGCACCCCAAGCTTGGATTCTATTTTTTATCTTATCGAGCAATGGCAGCCAGTGAGCAAATTTTGGCTTAGATTTGAAGATTGGAATTCCAAGGTATTTAAATGACTCCCAGTTTCGAATTCCATCCATTTCTAAAAGTCTTGCAATATCAGACAGCTCCTTGATCGAGCAGTTCCAGCCGTAGATAGAGCATTTTCGATAGTTGATTTTGCTGCCCGAGAACGACCTGTAGATGTCCAGCTCCCTCATGAAGTGTCTGGCAGAGATTAAGCTGGCTCCTCCGAGCAACAAGGTGTCATCGGCAAACTGGGCATGATTAATGTCTTTTACCTTATGAGTGGTTCTGAGGCCAGGCAAAGTTTGGTTTTGCTGATTATGGTCAAGTTGGAAGCTGAGCACCAAGGCCTGGACGACATATAGGAGCGGAGACAAAGGACATCCTTGTCTCAGGCCCCTAGAGGCTTGGAAAAAGTCTGTAGAACGACCATTGACCAGTGGCGCAATCCAGGGAGAGGCGATGCAAGCTTTCACCCAATTTATGAAGACTGTTGAGAAGCCTAGCTTCTTCATCACAACGAACAAGAAATCATGTCTCACCCTATCAAAAGTGTTTGCCAGATCGAGCTTAATCACCATTCCTTTCTCATTTCTTTGACAGCTAGAGTGAACTGCTTCTTGCACCAGCACAATATTGTCCAGTATCTTTCTTCCTTTTATGAATCCGCCTTGATTTTCAGGGATGATGTCTGGCAGAATGTTTTTAAGCCTGTTGGCTATAATTTTGGAGACTAACTTATAGCTGGAATTGCACAGGGATATTGGCCTAAATCTGCTGAAGTCTGGTGCGCCTTTCTCTTTTGGGATCAAGGCGAGAAAGGCAGAGTTGATGCCACCGCCCAGCTTAGCACAGTTCTGGGACTTTCTAACCATTCTCAAAAGGTCTTTTTTTATTGTTGACCAGCATGTCAAAAGAAACCTGACAGAGAACCCATTCGGACCTGGGGCTTTGTCAGGCTCCATGCTGTCCAGAACTTCCTTTAGCTCTTCCATACTGATCGGAGCTGTCAAATTGACGTTATCCGAATCCTGGACGCATTTGGGAATTAGTTCAATTGGATAGACATGAGGATCAATCGCTGGTTCTTCAGGAGCCGAATAAAGATCTTGATAGTAGGAATAAGCTGCTCTCTTAATGCCTTCAAAATCCTTAATCACAGTGTTTTGGTGAGGAATCTCTGAGACTGATTTGAAATTCTTCCGGGCTTCAGCTTGTTTGTGAAAGAAGCCGGTGTTTTTATCTTCGGACTGCAACCATAGATTCCTAGACTTCTGACGCCAAAATTCTTCCTCCTCCCTGCTAGATCTATGAACCTCTTTTTGAAGCTGGACTTCTTTTTGTAACATACTTTGAGAAACAGGACTCTGCTCCATATCTGACTGATGAACAACAAGCCTGTTTAGAGTTGCTTTTCTCTTGGCTGTAGGGGATTTCAGATTTTTAGCCCACTCTTTAAGATTTCTTTTAAGGACCCTAATTTTCTCTTCCCACACAAAGAATGGGGAACCGAGGACATGCCTATTCCAGGATTCAAAGACCACCTCTTGGAATCCATCTTGCTGAATCCAAAGAGGACTGAAACGAAATGGAATGGGGCTAGAATTGTTGTCCAGGGAAAGCTCGAGGAGGATGGGCTTATGATCAGAGGTGAGATTTGCAAGAATTTTAGAGGATGCCATAAGGCCGCAGGTCAGGAAAGAAGAGTGGACAAGGAATCTATCCAGTCAGGCAGCAATGTGGTTTGGGGCTATTCTTTTGTTGGACCAGGTGAATTTACTTGAAGATGGTTTAATATCCTCCAGGTCCCAACCCAGCATTATATCTTCAACCCATTCTCTGGCAGGGTCCCTGACAATGGAGCCTCCCTTTTTCTCATCGAGAGCAAGGGTGACATTTAGGTCACCTGCAATAATGATATTCCCAGGGTTTTGCTCTAAAAGAAATGAATGAAGCGAATTCCAATAGATTTTTTTCTCGTTGGGCAATACAGGAGCATAAACATTAAACATACTTACTTGTTGACCAGAATCCTTGTGGAGGAGCTGAGTGAAAAGCTAGTGGGGGCTGCTTTTTTCTTGAATAAATTCATACATGGCGCTGTTCCAAAAGGTGGCTATTCCACCAGAAGCGCCTCTTGCACTAACCACTCTTCCATGGCCTTTTTTCCAAAAAACTTTACTAGACTGGAGGAGAGGAAGATCCTCCATCTTTGTCTCCTGGATGAGAAGGATTTCAGGCAAATATATTCTCACTATATCTTTCAAGGCTTCCTCTTTCGACCTACTGCCTAAACCTCTGCAGTTCCAGGAGACGTATTTCATTATTTACTGGTTTGGTGGGAAGTGGATCCTATTGAAGCCTTGTTACTCTTGCACCCAGATCTAGTGTTCATCATTGCTTTGAGAGTTTTTTGGGATCCCTGGAGGACATCTAAATAAGTTTTTCCCTCTCTCAATTTCTTCTTGGATTTGCGCCCTCTAGTCGTCTTGATAGGGGTGACTAACGAATTGTCAGTTTCAGAATCTCTCTCTTTTGATTCTCCCTCAGAGTCTGAGGCTAGGCTGATGTGTTCTTCGCTACCTTCATTTATTTTCTGACAATCCTCCACTGGGGGAACATTTGTTTCAACTTCAGTTACTTTCACTTGCTTCCCCTTATTTTCTGTTTCCTCTTGGGAATCCTTGACATCCACCTTTTCTCCTGAGGAGGAGCTGTCTTTAGCAGCAGCAACAGATTTTGAGTTAGAATGGGACTTCCCCATATGGGAGGAGATGTTCTGCCCCGGAGGCATTGGAACAGCCTTTCCCTTTCGGATTTCTTTCCATCCTTCTTCTTCAATCGAAATCCCTGTTGGAGCTTTTGGACAGTTTCTCTGAAAATGTCCGTGCTCATGACAGGTTCGGCATTTGAAAGGCAACTGCTTGTAGTTCAGCTTCTGTTAGTGCTGCCATTCTCCAACTTTGAGTTTGATTGCTTCTGGTAGACCGGATTCTAAGTCAACTTCCACGCAGATTCTAGCGCAAGTATATTGGCCCTTGTGATCAGCTTTGTCAATGAAACGTCCCAGCCCATTTCCGATATTCTGCAGAGATTGATAGCTCCAACAGTGTATCGGCAGATTAGGTAAACGGACCCAGACCGGCGCCTCCTTAGGGACATCGACGGATGGATCAAAGTCAGGGTTCCATTTGTTAAGATACAGTCCCTGATTTCCCATAAAATATGGCCCATTTCTGAACACCAGATCCCGATCTTCTTTGGTGGTAAATTCGAAAATGAAGTAGCCTCGTCCCACAACATAACAAATCACGTTATTTTTCAGCTGAGGTCTCCAGTTTCGCTGTATCCATTCATCCGTGGATTTGGTGGAAGGCCATCGGCCCATAAACTGCCCTACCAGGCCTCTGTCAGACAGAGCAAGAGCGATTTTAATCGGTTGTTCCTCTGGGAGTGCTATCTCTGGAATTTCTTCAAGTTTTTTTTATGAATTTTGGCACCTCAACGTTCTGATGCTTCTTCCCTTTCTTCGTTAAGAGTCTTCGAAAGGCTTCTTCAGAGGATGAAGGAGGGGTGGGAGCGGACTCCCCACCCCCAGGCCCGCTCATGGCTGCGTCCAAGGATGAAGGCGGCGACAGACCTAGACTCAGCTCCACGGATCAGAGCAGAGCGCGAAAAAAAATACTAGGTTATTAAGATTTTTATTTTTTTGTTACTAGGTTGATTCTTGCATATTAGTTGTAGGATGGGATGCTTATTACCCAGGAAAGCGAGGTTCCCTGAGGTTTTATTACCAATGATGTATATGTTATTTTTATTTTGTTTTTGTCTTTTATTTTTGTTTTAATTCCATTCTATTAATTTTTCCTTTTGTTATTTTATGTGGAATATTATTTTATTAATTGCATTCATTGAGTTTACATTAGATTCATGGATCCTATATTTTACTTAAATTGTATTCACTTTAAAGTTTGACTGCTTATTCTTTCTAAGATTATTTTATACATATAATCTGGACATATTTTTTAAATAATACCAAATATAGGGAATCCCCTATGTGGTTGGAGAAGGCCACTCTCCAACCTAAAGTAGGAGAATTTTTAGATCCTCATTAGATGCCTTTAGGGTTGTTTCTTGTCGTTAGGAATATAATCTGAGAGACAACACCATCATGAGCCAATTCCTCAGCCATGTAGTCTTTCTCTCAATTAAGTTTTTTGGCCCAATCGACTACTTCAACTATGATATCAATTTCCATATTTTTAGAGATTGCTTCTCAACCATTCAACATCTTAAATTTTGTTTTCAACAACATTTCTCTTTCGTTTAGAATTTCCTGAAGGAGGGTGTGATTTTTCAAGTGGTTTTCTAATAGGATATTTGTCATCTCCATCATCTTCATTTCCATTCGTAGGTTTCCTTTGTTCACTAGTGTTTCCATGACTTTTACTTCGAGTGACTGAGGAATTTCTTTGGGAAAAATGTGGAGAACCAACGACATTGCTAGTTACGATTTGTACTCTTTGTATGTGTTGCTCAATCGTACTTATCAAACTATTAATATCATCTTAAAGAGAGAACTTCTAACGTTTAACAAACTTTCTCTTGAAATTTTTTATTGTCTCCTCCACCTAATAATAATTGTTGTGATTTATTAAATAATGAACCATAAGCAATAGAAAACATGTGAATCTAGAAAACACACTTTGGGTTGAAACCCTCGTACACTTGAATTTCCTTCATCTTGAAATAATCGAAATAAGAAGCAAATTCATTGTATTGAAACATATTACTTTTTCACTTTTTTCATTGAAGAAATGAGTCCAAATTTGTATTGTCTACAAAGATCCACTATGAAAAACTTATCATAAACATAATTAGGGAGAAGAAGAGGATTTCCTTGAAATCCAAACAATCTAATGTATTATAGTTCATTTTCATACTCAAAAACTCCTTTTCCAAGAAGAAAAACCTAAGCTTTTTTTGAGAACCTGTCTATAATAGAGCTATTTTTTTTCTAGAAACGATAAGATAAGTATTTTGGACTTAATAAAAATGGAATGGAGCTTTATGCCTCCATAGTGATTGATATCAAAATTGTGTAGGGTCCTTGTTGAAATTGACATTCCATGATTGGGGTAAGTCATTGAATGCATTACAATACACTAGAGCATAAACCAAATAAGAGGTCATGCAAAACCACTTGTTTGTTGAAAGTTTCCCCATTGATAGGAAATCCCATTCTAGATGATATGAATCCAATCAAAGACAATACCTCAAAAGTAATTTATACAATTATTTTCAAGAATTGTACAAGGCCCTTATTGAAATTAACATTA
Source organism: Pinus taeda (assembly GCA_000404065.3). Taxonomy (NCBI): domain Eukaryota; kingdom Viridiplantae; phylum Streptophyta; class Pinopsida; order Pinales; family Pinaceae; genus Pinus; species Pinus taeda. Next base: position 187,993 of record APFE031710437.1, read on the forward strand.
AATGACAATGGTAAGTCCTCGAATACATTATAGTACACTAGAGAATAAACCAAATAAGAGGTCATATAGAACCTCTTTGTCTATTAAAATTTTGCCAAGTGATAAGAAATCTCATTCTAGATGATATGAGTCCAATTCAAACATAATACCTTAAAGTACATAAGTGTATAACCTAAAGGATGTGTTTTGGGATAAAAACATTGGAATCCCTGTTGACAATTCTTGAAAATGTTTGCACAAATTATTTTTATGGCTTTGCAAGCGAGCATACCTCAATCTAAGTGGAACATGTTCAATCATTAGGTAGCTTATTGAGAAAATATCTTAAAAGGTCATCTCTTCCACCTTAAGCATTTAAACAAGCATCTACTTTAGAGAACTTGAAAGTTCTACTCAGATTTGGGAGTCGAAGATAAAGAGTAACATTATGCACAACTCACAAATAACAAAATTACTAAATACCCACAAATAACAAAAATGACTAAATACCTAAATATTTTGAAGGCTTAAGAAATGAATTCTCTTACATTAGAAACATCTAGGTGTTTGGAGTATCGTAGTAACATATACAAATTGAAAATAACTAAGAACTAACACCAAATATCTATCAATGTAAATAAACATCGATCAAAGAATTTCAACAAATATGATAAGCTATGCCACTCAAAGACATCTATCATGAGAAGATGAGTGAAGAAAATCCAAAAGGAACTCCCCATATCTAATAACTTGTAATTAGCCTATGCCTCAACAAAACCAAAAGACGTGGGAGATTTGTAGGTTTTAGTTGAGCAATCTTAGAGTCCCTGAGTTCTTTGCGTGATTATGCTACTTGAATTTTACCAAACAAAACACTAATGCGAACACCGATACTTAGGGAGTTTTATGACATGTGGACCGAAAAGCTTGGTTAAGGGGTTTTATCACTTGTGAATGTAAAAGCACAATGAGTTGCTGAAGTAACACAAAATAAATTCTCGCATAAATTCTAAACTCATAATAATACTTATATCTTTAAATTTGATTTAACCTATTCAAGAATCAAGTATATACCCTTGCCAACCATATACCCAATTATATAAATTTAATTTTCT
>APFE031710437.1:190122-254865 GCA_000404065.3 Pinus taeda
TTTTTGACTTTCAATTAATTGTTTTGAATAAAAACATTTTTTCTAAAGTTTTATAATAGCTATCAAATATTCAAATATTAAACTAATTTTTGACTTTCAATTAATTGTTTTGAATAAAAACATTTTTTCTAAAGTTTTATAATAGCTATCAAATATTCAAATATTAAACCAAATATTTGTTAATTAGATTTTTTTTTTTTTTTACAAAAATTATATTCTAGTTTTAGGCTCATTTGATTTGGTGTTTGCATAGATGTCAGGATTTGGTATCTCGATGTCTTAAATAATTTTGGAAAGTTTAGATCTAGTGGCATTTAATGAGTTACTATTGTGGCAATAATTAATTCCATTTAATGTCTGCATATGGGTGCTCTTTTTCTTTCTGCACTCCACTAACTCCTTATCATTGAATTCTTTAACTCCGGCTAATACTCCTTATCATTTAACTCTTTTACTCCGGTTAATAACATAGTTAAAAGAGCCCACAAATCAGCCCAGAAAATAATGGCAATTCTGGCAAGATTATAACAAAACTAGACAAATTTTTGAAAGTCTGGGTTACGCTGTTAAACTTCAGGATTTTGGGTGCCCTAGGGATTCTTGATGGTGTTGAATCCATTTCCACCACTACAACATAAAGGGGGGTTTTGAGACAATATTTGAGACATTTTTTGGGTAAATTGTCTTAACTTGAGACAAAACAAAACTTGTGTATTGTCTTAAATATTTTCTTTAAGCGGGTGTCTCAAAATTATTGTCTTAAAAAAAATGTCTCCATAAAGACAATATATATCAAAAGCATTAGTCTCTTAGGAGAAAATTTCATTTGTCTCTCCAAAGACAATAGTTGGAATTAAAGACATTGTCTTCATAGAGACAATATCTTTAATTCTAGCTGTTATCTCTCTCGAGACAACAAAAAATTATATTTAGAGACAATACAATATCACTTTTGTCTCTTTAGAGACAATATAAAACAATGAATTTAGAAAAAATATATCATCATTGAAATAAATTAGTATTAAAAGCATTTAATTAATTCATATAAGGGTATAGTGGAATCGAACCACCAACCTCCTGCTTATAAGGTAGGTGCTCTTCCCTTGAGCTAGCACCCTTCAAAAAAATATGTGAGTTATGGTAGTCCTTGAAATTGAGTATATAGGCATTTATTTTTAAAAATTGCTCTACACATAATGGCATAATCATTTTAAAATATATAATATATGAACTAGCTAAAAATTCATGTCACCATAATGGTCCGTGCTTAAATGGGATTTTAATTTGTAAATTAACTAGTTATTTTTACTATTTTTTTTTCAATTTTTTAATTAACTAACACTTTCACTAAAAAATTAAACTAGGTTAGAAGATGTATGGAGTCCTCTATGAAGAAAAAAAACACAAGTACATATAAAAACAACGAAGTGCAATTTTTTTATAAAATAGTATTTCATAAAATTAAAGGCCCACAAAAAATAGTAACACAAATACATGTTTCAAATTTAGTAATTAACTCCATAAGAAGCACATTAAAAATAAAGTAAAACAACAGTAGATAAAAAACATGACATCTAAATGAAAGAGTTTGAAAAACATATGATGAACATAACTCAGAGAATCATATGCCCATCTACAAGTCACCTACAAGGACTGATGTTTCGAGTCTCGACACATCATACTCCACCAAATTTTTCATGTTCCTAGTATATAAATAAAAATGTATAAGCTTGGTCAGTTAGTTCAACTGGTTCAAACAAAATGTTTCAAGGCAGAGTTCACCATGAGGTCTTTAATATTAGTCCAGCTGAGTCCCACTAGGCTATTAGCCGTTATTGTGGCTGGAAATTAAACCACCACCCATTTAGGTAGAGGGGGGATCTTGCAAGGTTTTTTTTGGAAAAAGAAAAGATTAATAACCATGGCCTCCTCAAGTTAGCACATGGGCTAAATGATGATCAAGTGAATCCTCCATGTGAAAGAAATCATAAAAATAGGTCAAAATGTGCAATCAAACACAAATGTGTTGTGCCAATTGATCCATAAACCTCTCATGTAGGGACACATCATCCAAGCGGGTAACAAAATATGTAAGAAACGCCCCCTCAACCACACGTGTGAGATAGAGATATGACATGTGGATGTAATTACACCAAATTGCCTCCAAATATGTGTTAATGAAGATCAGTGATGATGTGTCATCATGAGAAAAATGCCAAGTGTACTATGTGCCTAAGAAACCACATGTGGGGTGTGAATGAACATCAGAATGCCATGTGTACAATTGCCTCCAAATATGTAGAAACTGTGAATCCAAAGTAAACAAATCAATAGTAAATCATGCATCTATCCATAAAGAAAACTCCCACACGTGTGCCACCAAAAGTAACCTCAAACCATCAACAAGAAATGTCTTCAAAGTTATACTCAAGAATTCCGTAAGAGAACTTTAACATTAGGCATATCATTGGACTCACTAGAGACATTGTTGAAATACATAGGTGGTCTTCATAGTTATTTGAGGCATACATACTTATGTTTAATCCAACTAGCTTATCTGATGTATCGATTCAAGCAACTCATCTAGAAGCTAGAGGTAAAAATGTAACCCAAGATGTTGGGAAATCATCCAAACCTATTGAAAGCAAGAATAAAGGCAAGAAGAAACTTAAATGGAAGGAGAAGAAAACAAACATTGTGAAGAAAGATAAACCTTCATGCACTCATTGTAAGAAGGAAGGTCACGATGAGGCACACTCTTGGTCATTGCATCCGGAATTGAAGCCTAAGAATTTTGGGAATAAGGAGTGGAAGAATGCTGCTGCTATTCAAAAGGACTTGGGATCAAATTCAGGTGACGAGACAACGATTACAGCTACAGGTATAAAAGGTAAAGATTCTAAAGCATCTACAAGTAATTCTTTGCATTTTGTTGATAATGATAATGATGAGAGGAAAAGGAATGAGCTATTTCACATTAGAGTCATTTCCAAGCATACTAAAATTGATACTTTATTTGATAGTGGGTCACAAGTTAATTTGATTTCTGAAGCAATTGTAAAGAAGTTGGGTCTAGAAACAAAACCTCATAGAAAGCCATATACATTAGGTTGGGTGTGTGATAAAACTAAGCTACAAGCTATGAAACAATGTAAACTTCGCTTTGCTATTGGGTCAAGTTTGTAGATGAGGTTGAGTTAGACATAGTCCCATTGGACATATGTGGAATTGTATTAGGAAGTCCATACTTGTATGATAGAAATGCTATCTTCTATCGAACTAAAAATAAGTATCAACTTACTAAGGATGGAATTGAATATATTGTAAGGGCTCATAAATTCAAAGATAATTTCTCTCTCATAAGTTCAGGACAAATGCAAAGAATCGTAAATTCAAGTAAACAATTTTTACTTATGATTGTAAAAGAAAATGATATTGATAAATCTTATGCTTTCCAAGGCTATAATCCTAAACAGAAATGGGATCTAGTTAAAGTTGTTTCCGATTATGATATTCTGTTTCAACAGCCTAACGGGTTTCCACCCAAGCAAGAGATAGAACATGAGATTTATTTTTAGCAAGATGTTCCACTACCTAACATTGGAATGTACAGGTTATCAACTCTAGAGAATGCAGAAATAAAGAAGTAGGTACATGAGTTGCTTGATCAAGGGTTTATTCGACTAAGCACATCAATGTGTGGATCACCTATTGTGTTAGTGCGAAAGAAAGATGGTTCATGGAGATTGTGAATTGATTTTAGAGCATTAAATAAAATCACAATAAAGAATCGTTATCCTCTTCCTCGTATTGATGATTTGTTAGATGAGTTAAAAGATGTAGTTTACTTCTCTAAATTGGACTTGTGAAGTGGCTACCATCAGATCAGAGTTGCAGAACGGGATGTATGGAAGATTGCTTTCAAAACAAAGCAAGGACTCTATGAATGGATGGTTATACCTTTTAGCTTAACTAACGCTCCAGCTACATTCATGCGAGTCATGAATGATGTATTTAGACCATTCATTGATGATTTTGTAATAGTCTTTTTAGATGATATTCTTGTTTTCAGTAGAACATGGGATGAACATGTAAAGCATGTAAAGTAGGTTTTAGATGTTTTAAAAAGAGAAAATCTCTATGTAAAACTATCAAAATGTGAATTTGGCAAAACAACTTTGAATTATTTGTGTTATATTGTAAGGGGTGGTGAATTGAAGATAGATCCCTCTAAGGTCGAAGTCATTGTAAATTGGCCTAAGCCCAATACTACTACAGAAGTTAGAAGTTTCTTAGCGGCAACACAATATTGGAGAAAGTTTATTGCTAACTTTTGTCTAATTGTAGATCCTTTACATGCTTTGACAAGTGTGAAACATGTGTTTTAGTGGGGAGGCAAACAACATAAATCCTTCAACACATTGAAAGAAAGGATCAATACAACACAAGTACTAGCACTGCGAGATCTTCAACATCCATTTGAGATCGAGATAGATGTCATTGAATATGTCATGGGGGTAGTGTTGATGCAGCACAAGAAGCCTATATGCTTTCATTCTGAGACATTCACATTAGCAATAGTTAACTATCCTACATATGATAAAGAATTGTAAGCAATAGTTCAGAGTGTTAAAAAGTGGAAACATTACATAATGGGTAAAGAAACAATCATACACATAGATCATCAACCACTTCAATATTTACACTCACAAACTAAATTGCAACAATCACGACATTATAGGTGGATGGGTTTTCTACAACAATTTCATCTTGTTAGATATAAGAAGGGCATACATAATAAGGTTGCAGACATGTTATCAAGACCAATTATAAATGCATCCACAATACTTAAGCATAATTTAGTAATTCATGAAAGTTACATTGAACAATATGTTCAAGACATAGATTTTAAGGATGTATATGCAAATTTAAGTCATGGCAAGCGGATAGAAGAATTAGATTATTTCATAAAGGACAAACTCTTATATCATTTGGGAAAGTTATGCATTCCACAAATTGAAAGAATTAATACAATTCGAGAAGCACATACTTCTCTCATATCAGGGCATTTTGGTGTAAGTAAAAGAGTTGCACAACTACAAAGATTCTGTTATTGGCCACGAATGAATGAGACAACTTCTAGATATATTAAAGGATGTACTATGTGTGCTACAAGCAAGCCAAGTAGTAGAAAATTAGGCTTGTATACTCCACTTCTAATTCCTTCTCGTCCTTGGGAAAGTGTATCCATGGATTTTGTTGGGGGATTGCCAAAGTCTAGAAAGAGTCATTATTATTTATATGTAGTTGTGGATAGGTTCAGTAATATTTGTATTTTGACACCATGTAATAAACAAGTATTAGCTAGACAAACTACAAAGTTGTTCTTTCAAAATGTATGGGTTCATTTTGGTTTACCCACTTCTATTGTATCCGATCGATATTCTCAATTTATCAGGAAATTTTGGTCAAGTCTATGGGAGTTAATGGACATAAAGTTAAAGAAGAGCACAACATTTCATCCGCAAACAGATGGTCAAACAAAAGTGGTCAACATGACAGTGATACAGTTTCTTCGAGGATATTGCAGCAAGCATCCTAAACTTTGGGATGAGCATTTGTCTTATGTGCAACATGCTTACAACCATGCAAAACATTCTTCTACTTAGAGATCTCCTTTTGAGATTTTTTTTGGTTTTATACCAAAGCCTCCCTTGGATTTTGTATTTGGTAAAGACATAATAGTTGATGGACACAAGGATGTGGACAAAGCAACCAAGTTCATTGAACAAATCCAGGAAATTCACCTGGAAGTACAAGAACAGCTGGAAAGAAGCCAAGTAAAGTATAAGGCGCGGCATGACAAGCATCGAGTTGAGCATAGTTTTCCAGTTGGTGATCAAGTCTAGTTGTACATCAGCAAAGAAAGACTGCAAAGTGAAGGTAAGAATTTGAAACCAATTAGATATGATTGTTTCAAAATACTTGACAAAATTGGTGAAAATTCTTTTCGCCTAGATCTACCTGCTTATATGCAAATCTATTCCATCGTAAATGTTGAAAAATTGCGACTGTATGAGCCTTCATTGGTTGAAGATCCTGAAGAGCAAGTTCAACTACCTTCAATTGAATATCTTTTTCTCGAGTACCTTAATGAGCTACAGGAGGACACAGTTCTTGACAGAAGGATAAGGACTTCACGACGGGGCAATGTTGAGTATCTTCGAGTTGGACTCAAAGGTACAAATCCAAGTAAAGCATGATGGATCGAGATTGGAAAAGTGAGGGAACTTTATCCTCACTTACTCGACAACTAAAACCAGCTTTTGGTGGTCCAAAAGCTTCCAATGGGAGGAGTGATCCAAAATGGATCCAGTTTTTCCTCTAGATCAAAGTCTTCAAATGCAGATGAAAGTGGGATCAAGTTGAAGTGCTCGTCAATATGATTCCAACGGTGTGAACGACGCGTAAATCCGAGTTTGGATGAAGAAGTTAAAGCCAGTTAAAGTTTATGAAAAATTAGGGCAAAATTTTGAAAAAGTCAAAGGCCAAAAGTCAACGGTCAACAGTCAATTGGATGATGTCAGCAGGACACATGTCGTCCTAGGAATACACCACTTGTCCAGGATGACATTAACAGAGGAGGTGACGTGTCGTGGTGTGATTGGTTGATATGGGCCAATCCAGTGCTGACATGTGGTAGCCCGGATTTTGCCTAATGTGGCCTTATTTCCAAAATTTTGGGGATCAAGGAGGATCGAACCCCTGACCTCTCGAAATGGCTAAGTCTTCGCCAGAACTATTTCACCAGTTGCACTACCACAGGTCTTGTTAATGGAAGTAATTAGGCTATATTTATGGTGTCTGGGATATGGGTCACTGGAAAAAGGGCCGACGGCTGGGGTCAACCCCACGACTGCCAGAACCCTTAAGTTTATTAATGTAATATCCCACATGCAACGGGTGGTGGTAACCATATACCATATATGAACCAAACAAACCATATAACAAGCAATAGCAAGCGGAACCATATAACCCGAAACCTTATCATATAGTGAGAATATCTATGTATATCCAATGTAAAACGGCGGGAGTGTTGGGCGGGGGTTTCGACCTGCCGACCTCCAACCTTATATACCAACGACTTCAAACATTCAGGCTAACCAACATGTCAAGGGTGGGACTTGGTTAACTAAGCCACCATAATTTTATTTAAACAGTTGCAGGTGCTGAACCCACCATACCACCAGCGCATAGACCGAAGTAGTTTTGAGTAGGCCAAGGTGGTTTTTGTCAACAGAGAGTGGTTTTACAGTGACAAAGGCAGCTTTGGATCATTCCAGAGGGTCTGGAGGTCACAGTCACCAAATATGGTCAAGTTTATACTTGTTTGACTCAAAATTTCGAGCTGAATGCAATGGTGAGGTCCATTTTCTCATTTGATTCTCTGTTTTTGAGCTCATACCTGTAACAACATTTCGAAGACAAAATAAAGAGGTCAGCACTGGAAGCTAAAGGACCAGGAGACGTAGCCAGGAAGTTTGGTGAACTCCTTTATTAAATTTTGTTGTGTCGATGTGTTTGAATGTGTTTTCAATTTGCTTATGTGTTTATGTTATTTGCAACCTTTTCGATGCATTGCACTAAGTAACATAAGCAAATTCACATAAAGTCTGTAATACCTTTTTCATTAACGGATCAAGTGGTATCAGAGCAACAAGGTTTTTAAGGTTACTTAGTGCCTTTTTATCAATAGCCAAAATTTCATCAATATGCTTCCTCTTTTTAGTCTGAATCCAGTTACTTACAAACTTTTTAAGAGCCCTCAACTTAATCCCAATAATTTCCAAAGAAGATGTTATCAAGGGGTCTGATCCTAGTGCCCAAAAATTAAGCACTAATGAATCAAATTTAGGAAATTTTAAGAAGTGGTGATTAAATTTGAACGAAAGACCACCCCAATCCCCATCTACTTGCCACTAGAGTATGATAGGGAAATGCTCTGAAATTTGGGATGGAATAAAACAATATTTCACAGACCCTAAGAAATCCACAATTTTTTTGTGAAGCATGAAACAATAAAGTCTCTTAGTGATGCCTACAGACCTAGCCCAACCATTTATCCAGGCCAAAATAAAGAGAGTCGACAAAATATACACCAAGCGGTTCCTACCAAAAAGATCGTTGGAGTACCCCGCCAATGAGTCTAGTTTGCAATGATCCCCCCAAAACTCATTATCTTCAATGGTGAGGTTCAAATCCCCCACCAAAATAAGGGATCCCATCTTTAACAGGCCGTGTGATTCCAATTTATCATAGAAGTATCTTCTGAAAGAATATGACACTCTGTCCTTCGAGTCCTTGATGAAACTAGATATAAGGTTACCTGCAAAGGATTTATAGGCAAGACAATTCATGACCTTAGGATCCCAAAAAGCCGCAAGACCACCAAATAAACCCAAAGCATCCACAACACATACCCGCCACCTGAGATAGATGCAGAGGAGAATGGGCCAAATTTTGTCTCTAATCATCATTGTCTCAACTTGTTAAAGGATAATAGAGGGGTGATTAACCTCAATTAAGTGTCAGAGTATGAGGATTTTTCATGAACTCAACAAGCCCCTCATGTTTAAGGACATGATTATCATGGTAAGCCCTCATAATCGGGCAAATAATTTCTAAGGGTCCGAATATGAGAGAAAGCAAAAACCAAAGATGATGGACTAGGATCCAATGTTGGAGAAAGATTTTGAAGATCAATATCATCCCCATTCGAATGATTTGAAGATTTCAAACATCGTTCCTTCCTAATGGTCACATTACCATGAGAATTGGGACTGATATAGATCTTAGGAGAGGAGGATGAATGAATCAGCAGGTTCTCTAGATGGATATCAGGGTGAGGGCAAATAAACTCGATATCACTCCCCACAAAATTAGTAGGAGAAAGGTCTCCAGAAAAAGTACCAAGTTGAATGTGAGTAGGGTCAGGGCTATCAATCAATGAGTCATCAATAGTGGAGGTCATCCCATTTGCATCAAAAGATAGAGTGTAGGTAGATTCCAAATTGTTTGAATAGGGAGCAATTTCTGGTACAAATAACAATGAAGAATGCTCAATACAATCAGAATGTGCCAGCTGAATATGCGGATAAACAATACATAAAGGATCGAAAGTAGAATTATTAAGAGAAACAACACCTAATACCAGATCATTACAAATATGTTGCTAAGGACATGTGATAGGTGGTGTGATTTTAAGCTTACCCGAGAGAGAGTGCTGACCAATCTCCTAAGCTGCCAAAGAGTATACATATGTCAATGAACGACCCCCATCACAAACAATCTCTGATATTTCATGTCACTGATTTCCAAATCTATGTGGGCACTTAGCAATAAGATGTCCAACATTATAACAACTTAGGCAGTGAAAATGAATTTCCCAATAGTCAATTTGTTTCCTAGTAGAGAAGCCACCCCAATTGAGCTCCACCTTTGCATGAAGGCCAACAATGAAGTCCACCTCCACCAAAATCCATGTGATACGTTTATCTCTCTGTAATAGGATTGTTTCCTCTAGGAAAGCAGATTTACCAATGGAATTGTCAATCATCATTAATGATTCACGTGACCAGAATACAAGGGGTAAACCAGGGATTTTAGTTCAAAATCAATTTCTTTTGTGGAATTTCTAGGTATGGATCAAAGCACACTTTCTAGTGATGTAAAGAGAGGAAACCATAGCCATGAACCCAATACGATCCCAAAATATTCGCAGCAACGTCATCATTAATAAAGTGGAAGAAAAACCATTGTTTGTATAAAATGTTGAAAAGAGGAGAGTACTTGAGAATAGGGTACCAATTTTCTTTAACCCAACACACCATCTGAGATCCATCCATTCATAGATAAAACCACTTACCCACCCCCGTTGTTGTAATCCTACCACCCTGTCCCAAAAAATATCGAACTAAAAATGAGTTTCTAATAATTTGGATCAACCTTAACTGCCTTCTTTTTCTGCGCACGATGGAAAAACATTTTCCATGGATTACCACATTTAGGTATAATTGTTGGTGGGGATACCGAAACATTCAAATCCACGTGTATAGTTGAACGTACATAATATGTCCTAAAGGTATAGATTCCTGACTTGGGGCATCCACGACTCTCTGCCTCAATAGTCGCATGTACCAATGCATTGTGTAATGGCATGTCATCGCCCCAATTTCCTTCAGTATCAAGTGACATCCTATCGATAGATGTAAAGGTCAGTTGTATAGTGGACATTGCCGACCCTATGAAATCCTGCCTATATGTGCACCAAAGTAGAGATGTTACCAAAAAATGTCTTATGTAGTAGTGTCTGAAAAAACTTGATAAAATATGTAGACAAGTTAAATTAATGTCACTTATCAATTATTGACCCCACTCGATGTAGGTCTTCACCAACTCAATTCACTAGGATACCCCTTCAAATACAATAGGCTAGCCAATCACCACCAACCAATGTCCTTCAGAAGATATCATCAAGAACACAATCGGAAAAGATCTTCAATGACAACACAAACCATTAATGGATTGTCCCTCTTATAATCAATGGACAACTTGGAAAATAAATACCCCCCAGACCAATAAATGACCTCAAGAGACTCCTTCATGATCGAATTGAAAATTCAAATATGTGACCTCCTCCACCAACCAAAGTGAATGCACTTACGTACCAATAAAGATCCATGGGAACCCACCTACCAACCAATCCCAAACCAGAGAGGAGTAGGAAGATCCATAGGAAAAAAGGTTCAGAAGAAAGACTGTGTAAAAAAACCAACTAGTGTGTCTTAGATAGACCACAAAGAAGACCAATAGGTAGTAACTAAGATCCTCGAAATCCCCGATCAAACAATCTGAAACCATAGAAGGAGCAGGAAGATCCATAAGAGCAAAGGTTCATAAGAAAGACCACACAAACAACTAGCTAGTGCATCTCAGATAGACCACGGAGTAGACCAATAACTAGAGTGGAAAATAAATTGTTATTAGTGTACCTTGAAACAAAAAAAACCAGTAGAGATCCCTTATATCATCCAGAATCATGATAAAAAATGAATCTAACTCAGATAAATATGCTTAGACTTATTGCACCCAACAGCACCAGCAACTGCACCAACGAAGGATAAATTTAAACCATCTACCTCCACACTTGCAGCCAAAATTACTACCCTTGTGAATTTTGTGACTAATGCTTCTTGTTGAAAATAACAACAAGAAGTGTTAGAAATAACATCTAGAAATTCCGATTTAATTTGTCCTTGAATTAAATTGAGAATTTGTAATTCTTTTCTTATAGAAACTTGTAATAGTTGAACTAAGTTAAGTTGACTTAGTTAACTTAGGAATTTCGAGTTGGAAGTCTATCTGGAGTCCTGTAAGCATGATACCTAAATTTTAGGGGTCCAACTTGAGTTTATTGGAGTTGTAATTAGATAACTCAATTCAACTGAGTTATAATTAGTTAAACTAGTTCTAACTGTTGGAGGAACTACTAGAGGTTCAATAGTGACTCAATGCACCAGTGCATCCTTAGTACCACACCAACTAACTAAAGATTCACCCAAGAATAACTCATGCATGTTAGTTCAAAGGAAGACCCAATTGAGACTAGAGTGCAGGGATTGTACTATCAGTTGTATAGTTTTCCGAGTTGTGCAGATGGTGCATGCAATTAGTTGAGGACCTAAGTTCGGATTGTGCAGTTATGGAAGAAAGATTTCCTCATTAAATAGAGGCTAGTTCCTGTAGGAATTGCATAAGGAAGTAGGGGATTTGAAGGCAACAAAATTGGTTGTGTTGGATTGAGCTAGCTTGTGAGAAGAGAGTTAGATTATACTTGTGCAAGAATTGTTCAAGAGGAACAAGCATTGTATTTTCTTCTCAGGTCTTATGGTTAATGCAATATAGATAGTCAGGGTTTTGAGTAGTTACTTTACCTAGAGAAATAATGTGTTATATGCGATTGATATTCTTCCTCTTTCTGATAATTATTTTCATCGATATAGTTTGGCTTCCGCTGAAGAGTAGAGTAGATACTTGTCTTATGTTTTAGTATATCACATGAGCTGTTGAATCTACTGTAAAAATATACATGGTATCAGAGCTATATTTGTAGAAATATCTACATGGTATCGGAGCTGAAGACAGTATAGAAGAGGAGATTTTGAGTTTGGTTGTGAAGGTGAAATTCGAATTTGCAGTTCACACTTCAGAGTCGGCAAATGGGTTTCTACTGTTTGAGAATTGAGTATGCCTTGGATGGAAACTTGAATTACATAGACTGGAAGGATAGGATGGAAGCAGTGTTGTAAGACAATGGCCTCAAGGAATTCATTGATCAAGACATTCCTCAGATGCTAAAGATCTGGTTGAATGGAGCAAGTGTGTGGCAAGGGCAAGGAAGATTATCCTTGAGGGAGTTCGATATCACATTGTCTCGAGTCTTCATGGAAAGGATACTCCATACTCAATGTGGAATGCATTGACAAACCTGTTTCAGAATAGCAGTGACCATAGGAAGTTGGCACTGAAGGACAAACTCAGAAAGATCAAGATGGTTAAGGGCAACTCAATTCCAAATTACCTCCATCATCCTAAATCCCATCAATTGTTGTTGGCCTTCATCGCTCCGCTTCTTGAAGAACCCATCAAAAACATAAAGATAGACCCTTAATCCTTCACCTTTACCTTTTTTACTAGTGCCTCATATCGAAAATTTTAAGACTAAAGATTTCTTTTGTCTTAAAAGCCCCCTCCATGTAGCAGTGCCAAATGCAACGACACACAATTTGACTCTAATCGTATCAGAAAAGATCAAAGGGACAAAAGAGGAATTGATGTTGGGAAAATCTTGCCAGGAAAATCTATCGCGTTCTTTAGAGTCTGCTACCCCACCAAAATGAAAATCCCAACAATAAGTTGCCTTTATATAAGATAACATGAATGGTAATTGAAATAGAAGCCTTGCTATAGGCGCGAGATAGTAGTAGCCTACAAGTTGACGAACTTAGGGTGCATTATCAGAGTTAATTTTTCAAATGTTAGATAATATTGTCTTAAATTGATATGGTTTTGTCATAATTGTTAATTTCCTTAAATGAGTTTTGTATTAATTGTCATTGTCTTAAATGGTCATTGTCTTAAATATAAAGTTTTGTCTTCAAACTATTTTTGTCTTAAATATAAAGTTTTGTCTTAAAATATTTTTGTCTTACATTGTTTTTGTCTTAAAAATAAATTTTTGTCTTAAAATATTTTTGTCTCAAATTGTTTTTGTCTAAAAATATTTTTGTCTTAAACTAGTTTTATCTTAAATATAAAGTTTTGTCTTAAATATAAAGTTTTGTCTTAAAATATTTTTGTCTTAAAATATTTTGATCTTAAATATAATGTTGTCTTAGAATATTTTTGTGATTTTTTGAATTTTGTTTACCAAATTCTGACAAGAAATATGTCGTCCTACAAACTTGTGATGTCGATAAACAACACCCTTGTTAACACACCACTACTAAACTCAATTATTTGTGTTTGGAGAGCTAGCGCTGCTTCGGCTGCTAATTTTACAGACTGTGCAAATAATTGGTCATGCTCTGGTTCATACGTGTTGCACATTGAAACTGAATTTCCAACATGGAAATGGCCGAGCGGAGTTCACATCAAATGCGTAGTCTAACGAGGTGAAGGAGTTGCCCGGAAAGTTATGGAAATTTTGGTCATATTTAGAGAAAATCCGACAAGGATTTTTGTAAATCCAAGTTATAGTTGTTAAATTTCAAAATTTTAGCTATCCTAGACGTTTTTGATGGTGCTGAATCCATTTCCACCATCAAAAACACGATTCAAACACTGCCTCTACAAGATTTTTTGAATTTTTTTTGCCTGGATTCCGACCACTTTTGGCCATCCAGGCAATTCCTCCGCCTCGTTAGACGACTCCCACATCAAATGGAGCATGAAAAGGTTGAGTGCCATGGTAACCTTTAATGGAGTATGAAAAAGGCAAGATTTCAAATTATTTTTTAAATAATATGTAAAATACAATATTATATTAATTTAAAATTATAAATAAGGTTAATAATTTCTAAATTTGATGTTTTTAATTTTCTATAAATTATAATTTATACTATTATATAATATTATATTTTTTATTTTATTTTTTTAATTAAAAATTAAATATCACATTTATAAAATATTTAAAAAACATAATATAATAAAAAATAGTTTTGAAATTTAAAATTGTATAGTTAATACATATTGTTAAAAAAATATCTTAAAATTTTATTTATATTATTTTTGAAAAATATTTATTCTAATTGACAAATCATAATATAAGAAGTAGAAAGGATTAGTTTTTTCCCAAAATCAATTGCTTAAGTTTTATTTTTAACATTATTTTTAATGCATGATTTTAGCCATTATTTAATTTGTGATTTTTTTTTTTAAATGGTTAATTTAGGTTATTTTAATAAATTATTTTAAGCTTAAAAATTTACAATGAAATTTTTTATAATTTATTATATCATTATTTTTTTAATTTAATTTATATATTTTAATTATTATTTAATAATTGAAATAAATACAATTTAAAAATTAAGTTTTAATGATATAAATTTTTTATATGGGTTGGAATTGTTATCACCCCAAGAAACTCACCTAGGTTGTATATCAGTGATGCTCGGGAACATTACAAATTCAACAAAATGTTGGATAAATGTTGGATGAGTGAAAGAAATGTTGCATACTCAAGCCAGATAACCACTCCTACTATGATTGACACCAGACATGGGTGAACACCCCCAGACTACAAGGATTTTAACCACCAATTACTCACAGTTTAAGGAAAAGGTGATAATGGAGAAGACTGACCACACCAGCAGACGCACAAGACCCTGCGATGGCTGGCTGCAACCAATTTAAAGGTCTGTAAATCTAATATTTAATACACAGACAGGATGACAGCTCTCTATGCATTAAAACAATAGAAACCTGCAAGCAATTTAAATGAAACAACTAAATTCTAACATAGAGGTGGGATGACAGCCCCTCTACTGCTAAAATCAATAGTGCGTCAACAACTGCAAAACAGGCACAACCTGGAACAACAAGAAGAAGTGGAAAGTGAGCAAATGATAGCAAAAAAAGCTTGTATTAGTTGGAAATGAAGACTAGACGTTGCAGGTTGCATAACAGTTACAGTCTCCAGAAGTTGAGCATTACAACATACTAACTCTCATCTAACACTCTCTTCCTATTGCATACTCTTTCTGGATATATATAGAGTTTGTTTACAAAATTGCTCTGCAAGGCTATGCGTGGAGGGGTCATAATGGACTACCAACTGCATTTATAATTAGATATGGGCCTCTGATAAATTTTGATTGAACAAAATGACCTTTCTGCTACTCTGTTGTCCTTCTTGAGTAGGTGGAAAGTTATCTGAGAGGAACACCATAGCTGTTTAATGCTTTGAACTGCTCGAGGCTGTCCTGCTTGTCCTTGGCCATGTTGTTCTTTAAATTCAGTTGGTGAGGAGTAATGGCGCAAAGTACTGGATCTGGCCTTCTTCGTCCTTCGGGAACACAAAACAGGTTAAGGGCGTAAAGACAGTATGGCGGAGGCGTGCATAGGGCGAGAATAAATAACGGACGTCAGATCCACAGATGAACGATAGAGATCACATCGGAAGAAGCTATTGGGAGGTGACGAGGATGGCAGGGAAAGCGCACAAGGATTATCGCGCGGGGCAACAGGTCCGACGTGGTGGAGAACCTTAGACTATGCGATGTGTGATTGGCGGCTGACACTGTGATCGCAATATCGCATCAACGAAAAACAAATGGGAGGGCGTAGCTTTGACACTGGTGGGTGCGATTTGCGATCAAATCGCATCGCAGAATCGCAATCGGCAGAAGACACAGGGCATAATGGAGGAAACAGGGTGTGGACGTGATTTGCGATAGCGATAAGATCACATCGCAACATCGCTTCAGAAGAAGTCAAGGGAACTGACTGAGGAAATGAGCATGGATGTGATTTGCAATCTGATCGCATCACATAGGGAAAAACAGAGGCAACACAATAGAAGGGAGTTCAAGGTTTACAAAGGAATTTGAATGAAACATAGGGATAGCGGGAGGTTAAGAAGGTGTGAAGAAAACGAAGAAGGAAGATGAGAATGACTGTTGCGGGCACCTTTCTCAGCACAACCAACCATCAACCTTGAATTTGACCTTCAAGCACTGAAGTTTATAGCAGAGCTAACACTGGCTCCTTCTGGGGATGAGATCCTCCCTGTGAGGTCTCAAGACCCTGTAGATCAATGCCTTCATGCAAAAATAGTTATAAAAATGCTTGCCTAGTGTCCATTGGGCATGGAGTCAACTAAGTATACAACAAAAAATTGTAAAAGAACAGGATTGCAATCAATAAAACCCGAAGATTTAAACTTCAAAATTTTCCCATCAGCTGGGCCACCAAAATTGTTGCATGTCATCTAGTTCATCATAGATCAACAGGACAGGATTTATTTGATCCTCCACCTCAAACAGTTTAAGAAATTTGAGCTTATCAGGCAGATATGGATCAAATTTCATTTTCCCTCTGTGTATTTTCCTCCTTGGATGTTCTTTAGAGGAGCCTTTGTACACCTGTTGAATAATAACTGTTGTTATGTACCTATTTCTATCTTCTATGGCCTGCAAAATAAATATGAAAAATGCATCATTTTTTTCTTGCGCAGGGAACACAGAGATATCATATGCTCCTTCATTTTTCTCAGAACACTCCTCATCTAAGGAGGAGTCCCAAAACTACGCATCTTCTTCATCTGTGATCTGGCAAGTTTCCCTTTCTTGCTGTGTGGAGGCCACTTGTGCAGGCATCAGAATATTAAGACTGAGGTGATGAGTCTCAGCCTTGAGTAGTGGATTTTGTTCTGCCTCAGTGTTCAAGGGGCCGCAATGAGGGCTTTCCTTTTGAGCAGACAAGGAAACAAAAGATTATGGGGAGTTTTCCTCTCCCTCTCTAATCACTGGGTCGGGGACAAAAGTAGGCTGGAAAATTTGCAGATCTTCACATCCATAAGAAGATGAGCTGGCTTTTGGCTCAGATTCGTGGAGGAGGATGGGGCTGCTTTCTACTAATTTCTGCTGGTGATAAGCTTGTTTTTCTACAGGCACAACAAACTGACAAGCAGTGCCTCTTGATAATGCTTTCTCATAAGCAGCCCGAGTTAGGAAAGGGGCACTGCCCTTATCTTCCAGATCGTGGACCTCCTCCTCTTCCTCAAATCGCTCTTCTTCTGAATACTACTCAACTTCTAATTTGGAAACTTCATAGGCCAAAAACTCAATCATCCTGGCCATTTTGTCGATCCTATGATCTGAGGATGATGAGAGACCATCCCTCTGTAAGTTCCCAAACTTAGTATGATCATAGAGCAGATCTTCCTTATCCCCCCAGTGCTTTAGGAACACATCATCTAAAGCTTCAATATCTGCTATGGACCTAGGGGCTAGTTTGTTGAACCATTTTCTACCTTCTCCCTCTAGGCTTTGGACAAAAACCATCATCCATACATCCTCTTCATAGATGTCCAAGTTATTAGCGTAATTATAAAAATACTCGAGGTGCTCTTGTGCAGATACTCCTTCTGTACCAGTAAACTTAGGCATATATTCTTCATAATCTCCTGCAGGCATGGCATTCAAAGGGATAGGCAAGACCAGGGGTCCATACCTAGCAGCAATAATTCACTCTATCTTTATAAGAGCTTGCTGGCTTGCCATGACTGAGGCAAATGAAAGGGATACTGGTGGACTAAGTGGTATGAAGTGATGAAATGGACGATAGAAACAACGGAATATGATGGACAACACAGATGCTTCTTTCAACTGAGGTCTGAAAGGGAAATGAATGACTAAGGAGCTGAATGAATCTCTGAAGGTGACATTCACTAGCAGAGAAACATGGAATTTTTAAGGCTTACCTGACCCTGGTGCTCCTCACTGCAAAATTTTCTTCTGCTAAACGATCTTCTCAGGATCAGGCAATGGTTCAATTGATATTCTAAAGATATCTTTGTGCATGCTTCAGCAGCTGCGCCAAAAATTCAATGTGGAGTCGCCAAAGGATGGTCTTCCACCAGTGGAGTCACCAGACAGATGATTACAACCAGAATCTGTGTTCAAACCTTGTCTGTCATCAAAGCTTGAAACTATGTCGTTCTCCCAGGGAAGCTGAGCTTCGATTCTCCTCTCCCCGGCAATGGCGCCAATTAATGTTATCACCCCAAGAAACTCACCTAGGTTGTATACAGTGATGCTCAGGAACATTACAAATTCAACAAAATGTTGGATGAGTGAAAGAAATGCTGCATACTCAAGCCAGATAACCACTCCTACTATGATTGACCCCAGACATGGGTGAACATCCCCAGACTACAAGGCTTTTAACCACCAATTACTCACAGTTTAAGGAAAAGGTGATAATGGAGAAGACTGGCCACACCAGCAGATGCACAGGACCCTGCAATGGCCGGCTGCAACCAGTTTAAAGGTTTGTAAATCTAATATTTAATACACAGACATGATGACATCTCTCTATGCATTAAAAAAATAGAAACCTGCAAGCAATTAAATGAAACAGTTAAATTCTAACATAGAGGTGGGATGACAGCCCCTCTACTGCTAAAATCAATAGCGCATCAACAAATGCAAAACAGGCACAACCTGGAACAACAAGAAGAAGTGGAAAGTGAGCAAATGATAGCAAAAGAAGCTTGTATTAGTTGGAAATGAAGACCAGACGCTGCAGGTTGCATAACAGTTACAGTCTCCAAAAGTTGAGCCTTACAACATACTAACTCTCATCTAACACTCTCTCCCTATTACATACTCTTTCTGGATATATATAGAGTTTGTTTACAAAATTGCTCTGCAAGGCTATGCGTGGAGGGGTCATAATGGACTACCAATTGCATTTACAATTAGATATGGGCCTCTAATAAATTCTGATTGAAAAAAATGACCTTTCTGCTGCTCTGTTGTCCTTCTTGAGCAGGTGGAAAGTTATCTGAGAGGAACGCCATAGCTGTTTAATGCTTTGAACTGCTCGAGGCTGTCCTGCTTGTCCTTGGCCATGCTGTTCTTTAAATTCAGTTGGTGAGGAGTAATGGCGCAAAGTGTTGGATCTGGCCTTCTTCCTCCTTCGGGAACACAAAATAGGTTAAGGGCGTAAAGACAGTATGGCGGAGGCGTGCACAGGGCGAGAATAAATAACGGTCATCAGATCCACAAATGAACAACAGAGATCACATCGGAAGAAGCTATTGGGAGGTGACGAGGATGGCAGGGAAAGCGCACAAGGCTTATCGCATGGGGCAATAGGTCCGACGTGGTGGAGAACCTTAGACTATGCGATGCGTGATTGGCGGCTGACACTGCGATTGCAATATCGCATTGGCGAAAAATAAATGGGAGGGCGTAGCTTTGACACTGGTGGGTGCGATTTGCGATCAAATCGCATCGCAGAATCGCAATTGGCAGAAGACACAGGGCATAATGGAGGAAACAGGGCGCAGACGTGATTTGCGATAACGATAAGATCACATCGCAACATCGCTTCAGAAGAAGTCAAGGGAACCAACTGAGGCAACGAGCATGGATGCGATTTGCGATCTGATCGCATCGCATAGGGAAAAACAGAGACAACACAGTAGAAGGGAGTTCAAGGTCTACAAAGGAATTTGAATGAAACATAGGGACAACGGGAGGTTAAGAAGGTGTGAAGAAACCGAAGAAGGAAGATGAGGATGACTGCTGCGGGCACCTTTCTCAGCACAACCAACCATCAGCCCTGAATTTGACCTTCAAGAATTGAAGTTTATAGCAGAGCTAACATGGATATGTTTTAAAATTGTTTTTGTTTAGTTAAGAGCTTATTTTCCTCAAACTTTAATTAATTAATTTTTACATTAGAGACAAGTACCAAACAGTGATGTGCCTATTAATTTTTTTAAATCTTATTGTAATATATTTCATATAATGTTCAAAACAACATCAAATCTTACTCTTTTTCGGAAATTCAAAAACAATTTGACTATATTATAACAAAATAGCAATAGAATAGGTGACAAACCATTTCCTTTGGACTTCAGAAAACATGTCTCATAAATCTTTGATAATTGTCCGACATAGTCTAGCATAAAGGTCTCGGGTGTGAGAAACAAGGGAAGCCTACAGGGGGCTTTCACAACGATGTAATCAACTGAAAACCTTCATAAATTTCATTTTATTATTTAAGGGAAATAGATACCTTTATCTTATGATTAATAAAGTTTATACTAATTTTCCCTTACAGATAAAACAAGGATCATTATAAAGGTAATATCATTAGATGTTGCTTTAAAAATGAATATATATATTTTACCTGTAAAACTAAAAGGATTAACTACTTAATCCATTGGATCTACATTAATGACTTATGTTGCTTGGGAAACTGGATCATTAGCTACTCAGGCTCGTATAGTAGCTCTTTGGCTTGCGGTGTAATGGATCTTTTGCATATTCGAACACGAATCAAATGATTTAAAGAATAAATCGTTGATTTCACAACGTGAAAAATATTTTGAGGAGGCACCTTGTCCATCAAAAGATGGAAGAAAGTTGTTTAATTTTTCATTCAATTTATGCGTTAGTCTTATGTGAATATGTATAATTTTTAATGCAATGTAATTATGCCGATAGGCGTTTTATTGTGACAGTCTTCTTGTTGACACTGTAGAGCTTCGTCGTCTTCGACGCAATCTCTGACACGTGTCCACCTAATTACAAACAAAGTGTTACCACCAAGCTTCACTGATGTCGTGGAAGGATGAGATGTATGGTCAAATCCAGGCAAATGGAAGAATGACATGTATGGGATTTTTTAAGTTTGAAGTTTTAATTGGTTATGTGCATTTAAGTTTATATTGGTATACCTAACCAGTAGTGCATATTAAACAAGAAGTTTGACTGAGTGTGCAAGAAGAGGGGAAACAAAAGCCGATTGGTAAAAAAGGAGAAAATACCCCCACCAGGACTAATAGTTGTTGAGGTGAAGCCAATCATAACAACTAGATCTTGATCAAACGCATCACATAATCCAGAAATGGAAGCAACTAGATGTGATACGATGTGATGCGTTTGATCCAATAGCTAAAGGTTTGATGACCCATTTCGCAATGTACAATAGTTGAAGAAGTTGTGTCGAAACAAAAGAAATGGTTTTAAAGCAACAATTTGATACCATAATGCAACAAAAATTACACTTGAAGATTGAGTTAGCCATTTGGATGGTGCTTGGAAAGAATGCGTGAGGCATCTTTAGCAGGTAAGAGAGTAAACTGAACAGAAAATTCACAAGGTTGTGACAAAAAAGGCCATAGAATAGGACAAAATGAAGTTTGATCTTGATGGCAGAATAGTTGAATTAGAGCCGTTGTTACTTGAGGAAAAAGCAGAGCATAATACATATTAGTTGAATTGGAGCAGTTGCTACTTGAGGAAAAAGCAAAGCATAATACAATGTATCATTCTCTGCAAGAAAGTTCAAAGTTAAAGGAAATACATGAAGCCAAAAATAAAGCTGAGACTGAGATCAAGATTCTTCAGGTGAAGCTTGAATCATTAGAAAGTGAAAATACTTCCATCAAATACAAAATTCATTCTTCATTCACTTAATAAGGAAATGGAATCGATATTGATGAAAGGGACATATGCAAGAAAGTTGTAGAGGCAACGAACAGACAACATTAAGAAACTGTTAAAAAAAATTGCTAAGTTGGAGGAGTGCCAGAGACTAAGGGGTCTAGTGCACAAAATTTTTCTAGGGCCTTCTTCACTAGCTCAAATGAAACTTGACATAGAGACAACTAGAAACTTGAAGTTGGGGAAGTGAAATTTTTAAGAAGGCTTTTGGTAGGGGGTGCCACTTCACTTATTTCTTCTATAGAGTTATCAAATGATAGTCACAGGGCAAATAATCATAAAGATATTGAATATCTTATGAACGCCAGTTAGCAATTAGAATTGATTGAATATCTTATGAAAGACAGTTAGAAATTAGAATCCTTTATGAGACAACCACAAAAACCTACTCTCGAGTTGCATTTAGAAGGATCAAGAAGTGGGAGTACAAGAAATCCACCAATCATTCAACCTTAATTTATGATTCATGGGAATGACGGTGATCCTAGTGTAGAGTCAGAGTCATGGGCTTCAACACTGATTGCAAAACTGGATTAGTTTAGAAAAGAAAAGGTCTCTTGAAAATTCAAAAATCTTCGTGATGCACCCAAGGTTGACTTAATGGATGATTTTCTTCAGATGGAGAAATTGGCCTCCATGCCTTCTGTTAGATTCAAAGAGACAAGAATAGAAAAAGAAGATAATTTGATTGAGAAGAATGTTGTTGGAGGTTTAAGTGCTTCATATGATCAAGAAGAGAAGGTTTCTTTGGAAGATACTCCTGCACAAAGAGAGTTGGATCTTCTAGCTACAAACTGGGAATGCCATGATTTGGTCATAAAGCTAACTTCGTTGCAAGAAACATTAACTGCTTTGCAAGCTAAAAATGTTTTGAATGAATCTACTTTAGTAGTCTTCAGGATAAGCTTGATGTAATCCTCCATACTAAAGTTGAGGTTGCATACTTGCACAAGGTATTGAAGGATGTAAGAAATCCAACAACATTTGATGAAAGGGGAATTGATCCTTATGTTTGCAGTAGAACTTTAATTGATGTAGAATCAACTTTTCTTTCTCATTATAGAAGTAAAATTCCTGTTATTGAAGTAGAGTTGGAAACTTAATTTCTAGTGTTTCCAACTTCGTACAATGTATAACTCAACAACCTAGAAATACATAGCTCAGGGCTTCTGAAGTTCATAGGCTAGATGCCATGATTCTGGAGTTTGTTGAACTAGTGGTTCACTTTTTACTTGGAAAAGAAAAAATTGTACAGTTAATTACCAAACTAATAGCTTTCCTATCCTTAGTTAGGACAATTTATGCACATATTATGATGAAATTTCACAAAATGAAACCATTGACTTCAAAGTCAAACCTCTGACACGATCCAGTTTAGTTTGCACAATAATTGGTCTAGTAAAAATATTCTTTCGGGACAATAAAGTAATAGTAGCATTCAATTTCCCTTACTGAATGGAAATTTTCGCATAATTAGGAAGCTTAATAACATTCAAGTTGAAAAAGAAACATTGTAACATGAGTTGAAGACCTATGTATACAGATATGCATATTTAGAGGAGGAGTTTATGTAATTGAATACACATAAGATATTATAGAGAATATCCTGGCTAAAGCATAATTTGGAAGCTTAAGAGAATTCAAGTTGAAAAAGAAGAATTGGAATCTAAGTTGAAGACCCATGTAAATAGATATGCATATTTAAAGCAACGGTTTATGTAATTGAAGACCCATAAA
The DNA here is from genome assembly GCA_000404065.3 of Pinus taeda. Taxonomy (NCBI): domain Eukaryota; kingdom Viridiplantae; phylum Streptophyta; class Pinopsida; order Pinales; family Pinaceae; genus Pinus; species Pinus taeda. Next base: position 213,663 of record APFE031710437.1, read on the forward strand.
GATAATGTAGAGAATATCCTGGCTATAAAATAATTCAAAAGCTTAATAACATTCATTCAAGTTGAAAAGGCAGCATTGGAATCTGAGTTGAAGACCCATGTACACATATATGTAGATTTAGAGGATTTTATGCAATTGAAGACCCATAAAGATAATATAGAGAATATCCTGGCTAAAACTAGATAGAAAATGGAGCACACACAAGCCCAATGAACTGAATCTGAACAAATGGTGGAAAACCTACAAGTGCAGCTTGCTTTTGCATAGTAATCAAAGGAGTCATTAGAGTATGAATTAGGAGCTATGTCTTCACATAAATCAGATATAGAGAAGGAGATTGTGTGTTTGGAGACCAAAAATACTAATCTAGAAACTGCATTGGCTGTGACCAAAGAGAAAATTGAACACATGCAAGACCAACTTACTGAGTCTTAGCAAATGGTGAAAGACCTGGAAGAGCAACTTACTTCTGCACAAGAATCAAAACAATTTTTATTTTTCTTTTTATATGAAACAAATAAAAGTGACAGAAAACGTACCTGTTGACGATGTTGGACCTACCAACATTTAGGGGATCTCCTCGGTATGAAGTCCCAACTAGACCTCACATTGTTTGGTGCATGAGTTTCATTTGGTATAAAGGTTTGGTTGCCATATACTTAGAGATATGCCTTGGCTCTAACTGTTAGCACATGAGAGCGTTGCACTGGTATCTTCAAACAACAAGGTAAATGTGCCTAGTGAGTGCGTAATGTAACTTGTGTCTCAATTATCTTACTACAAAGGGGGAGAGTAAAGTGAGCATTTAAGTGAGAGGTAATAGTACCAACCAGAAAGAGACACACGCAAACCAGAAAGGTATGTCCGACATCTAGCAGAATAGTCCATATCGAATGCGACATTTGTTAAAACTGAAGTGCAAAGGGATAACATGTACACCACCCAGCAGAGTAGTCCACACGGATGTGACGGTCGTTAAAACCGAAGTGAATGGGGAAACATGTACACCACCAAGCAGAGTAGTCCACACGGATGTGACGGTCATTATAACCAGAAAACAAAGATGGTCTTCTGAGTATCTCAGGGAGTAGCCCACAAGAATGTGACAACGATGATAACCAATGCATAAAGGTGGTATGTCTAGTATCTCGTTGAGTGGTCCACAGGGATGAGACAATGGTGATAACCAGTACAACATATTCCCAACAATGTAAGTACTAAAACAACAGAAGTAGTTAAATTATCTTAGTACAAGTGAAACAAACATGCATTACAAATGTCAAAAGAATAGTCTTACAAACATCTACAAAACATGCATGAAAACGTGTTGGCCTTAATAGGCTTCAAAATTAAACAAAAGTCCCAAGACACATCTGTACACCATACATCACTAGTCCCATTAGTGGGACATTGGAGCCACTCCTCACTCCTTAATGAATTTATTGTCTACTCGCAAGGCTATGTGGGAGGAGCCAAGGTGAAAAATTCTTTCTCATACAATTGCAGGGATATATATAGCCAAGGGTGATGCTTGACCTTTGTGACTCTTAGACTACCCTCATGACCATTCAACTTCCTATGAATTTCAACTGACATGACCCTTCATCTTCATGTGTGTGTCCATTGTATGTCCACTTTACATTACATTGGATTACAACAGATATGGCCCATAATAGTGATGTGGCCTTGACAACTCATGAGACAACTTGACATGACACTGCTGACATGTATTGGCTGGCTGTGGTGGCCATGTCAAGTTGTTGCGCTGCTAAGTGATGGATGTACTCTCGGGTGTGCTTTGTCTTCTCCACTACATGGCTTGATGAGGTGAGGTATTCAATGATCTTTTTCTTGCAAGATGGTTGTGTGCATGTGTTCCTTTCACTTGATCTTCTCTCGTGCATCCAACTGCAAGTAAGTCTTCTAGCATGTTCGCTCCTTCTTCATCTCGTTCTTCATCTCACCATGATCCATCAGTGTATGTGTTCCTGCATTCACTCATGATAGGATGACATCAAATCCAAAATATCCTAGTCTAAGATGAGTGCATTGTTTTCGATTATCCGGGCCTGCGATAGATGAAAAGCTGGGAAGAGGTCCCAAAAACTACGCAATGCACAGTTCAGGCTTGGCTACAGAACTCTTGGGCATAATCTACACTGTTGGGAAAAACAACGCAGTGGTCACTGGGAGGCAGGGTTGCGCACTTGAGGTTAGCAGTGACAGTTACAGGGTGGAACCCTGAGGGACACCTTTGTGAATTTTCCAGAGGGAAGACAAGGCAAGATAATAGAGAGACCATAGGATAGTTTTGCGTAGGTTTTGAAAGCAGTGAGTCCAGGCTGAGGGAGGTCACTAGGAGGACACCTCTGCATAGTTTTTGGGAGTAGTGTAGGCTTAGGTCTCTGCATAATGTAGGGTTCCAACAAATAGGAAGAAGGTTTGATGATTGATCTTCCAAAGGGCACAGTTCAGGTCAGGCCTTGAGGTAGTTTCTGCACAGTTCTAGGAAGAAAGACATGTTGCTCACCTCTGGGATTGCGCAGTGCAACTGACCTGGAGGACAACCTCAAGCGTTGCGTAGTTCCAAGAAGTAAGAAAAAATTGCTGAGGGCTAAGACTACACAGAAAACTGAGTGTAGGCATGAGGTTCCCAGACTGGATACAGGTTCCTGGTTGGACCAAATCTCTCCTTACAGATAGATCGTATTTTCCATCAATACCTCATCAACCAACAGTTACAACCAAACATAAGGAAGACAGGAACATGACTAGCACAAGACTCTTTGAACTTCAACCACATACACATTCAAAATCCAAGATGCAATGCCAGGCACAACACTTATTCGCGTAGTGAAAACAAACAGAAACTGAACAACGAATGACACAAAAAGAAAGTAGACACAGAACTTGGAAACAAAAATCGAAAGACAAGACAAAAAAATGAACAAAGTGAACATGATGTAAAACCGGAATAAGAAAACCAGGACGAATTACCAGGAATGAGTGCAAGGAAAGGAAAACTAAGATGCAACTAATCCTACTCCTATCCTAACAGCTAGACAATCGAGGTTACGTGTAATGAAATTTCCATTGAAGCCACCATAGTGGTTCCCAACCTGCATCCACAAAGATATGAACGATTAAAATAGATAAACAGTGATGTGTAATAGAAGATACAAAAACTTGAAAATTTTACACATGGGAAGGAAGGTCTTTCCTGTGGGTAGAAAGATGTGTCACAAACACTACTTTAAGCCAATGCACATGCTTACCTCTTTGATGGATACCTATTTTCAACAAACCTTGGAAGCCTCATGTGGGTGCATCCTTAATTTCTTAGCAAGTGCGAGGAAGGATTGAAACTTGTTGCTTGCAATAGAGCTTTCCATGTAAGATTTTTCTAGCCATTCAATGATCGAATCGTAAAATTCAGGATGGTTGTCTCGAAAGCCTCATGATCTCTGAAAATTTGAATTTTCGATTCGAGAAGAAGGATCACGGTGGGAATCTTGTAAAGAAAAATAGATCTGATCATCCTCGTCGGTCATGCCAAGATAGTAAGGACCTACCATAACCATCAGTGAAGGATGAAGTGTCTCACTTGCTTGACGGGAATATGAAGGGAGAGATGTTAAGCAATGAAGATCAGAGAGAGAGAAGAAACTGTCAGCAAATGTGCTAATGGGAAAATGATAAGTTGAATTACAGTCACCAAAGATAGAGTAATGATCATGTGAGCTAGTTGAGACGTCAAATTCTCGGTTTGCAATGAACAAAGAAAAATCCATTTGAACAATCTTGCGAATGCTCCAAATAATGGAACCAAGTTTGCTGTGAGCTAGATATGATGGACATATTTGCAGCGAAAGGTTCATAAGAATGTCGAGGAGCTGACCACGAAGAGGGAAATTCGATAAGTATGATTATGAGTAAAGATAGTCTTTGAGATGACCAACTTCACAATTCCATGACTCCATGAGAGGTGAATATTCCCAACCCGAGTTTGATGTAAGAGATTTGCATGAAGATGAATGAGCTGTAATATATTAATGAATTTGGCCATACGTGAAATTTTGAAATTTGGAAAGATCACACCCGAAAACCAAAAATTTCTTACATTGAGATCTACTTCGGATGAAACCATGCAGATAAACAGATTGTGCATGAGAAACCAGATTTGATTTGGTTTGGGGCTTACCAGAGTCACGATGTCTTGACATAACCATCAACAGACATTGAAGTGCCTCGACTCCCTGGCACATCCCGAAACTTTCTAGTTTTGTAGAATCACATTTTGAAACTTGAACCAGATCTTGCTTGGCTTAAGGGTGGTCGTTGTTTCCAATTTCAAAACTGCTCTCTAGATGGAAACCATCTCTATCACACATTTCAATAGATTTTTTAGCTTCAATAACAATCATATTACTCAATTGAAGAGGATCATCTGGTGGTATATCCAAAGATAAATGAATTGGTGAGGTCACATGAGAAAACTGATTTCTTCATGCAACATAAGAGATGATGAGGGATGGGAAGAGTCCTATGCAATTAGACTGTTTTCAATTTTATCATGAACAACCTCTGTTATCACCAAAAAATGTTTGCCTAGCCATTTCTGACTAGGTGGATAGAAATACATCATGTAGATTTAATTTTACCATAGTAAAATCACTTTCACTGTGGAAAATAATTTAATAAACCACTTAAATTAAATTAATTTCTGATTTAAATAAAAAATCCATGAGAATAATCAGATAAATCATTATTTATTTAATTTTCTCTAGGAATGATTATTAAATCATTATTTAATAACTATTCTTTGTCACATTTGACTAAATCCCTTAGGAATATTTAAATAAATCGTTATTTACTTGAATTTCCTTATTTATTTTATTAGAATAATTATTAAATCATTATTTAATAATTATTTTGATTTCACGTCTTTCTTGTTTCTCGTGAAATAATTAATAAATTATTTTATTTGTTAATTATTTCTAAATAAAGGTATTTAACCATTTTAAATTCCTTTTCCCTCTCCAATAAATATAATAAAGTATTCCAAGCAGTTAGATCTAAATTTGGTTGATAATATTTTATTATTCTCCATTTTCTAGATTAATACCATACTTGGCTATATAAAGGAGGGCTTTTCATTCATTCTTCACCATGATCATAATCATTGTCAACATTATCGTCACTTTTCTTGAGCTCCCATTTTGAGTTCTTCACTTTTTTTTGGGTTTTTCACATTAAGAGAGAAGATCAATTTTCTGAAGCATCAAGGATATCAAAGGACCCATCCCACAGAGGGGGGCTTACATACCAATCTATAGATCTCCTTCACTAGATGTTATAAATAAAAGATTTATTCATTTAAAAAAGTCTTTCTAATAAGGTTCTTATACTGGATTCTTTATATTGTTGCTTTCTGTTTTGGGTTATATTTTCTTTTACTACAGGTTTTCTATTTGTGTTTCATATCTAAGACAACATTAACCATCAAATTGTTGTTAGGGTCACTTTTCACCTAGTGACTTAAGTGAAGTATTTTGGTACGCCTTGCAAGAATTTTCACACTAACAACCTCATTGTCTTGTGTCAATCGAGGAGATAACTCATCAAATGGAGAAACAAAAGAGAATGGAGTATCTCTGTCGCATGTAGATGCGTTGCAAATGGTAGGACAAAAGGGAAAGTGAGGAAAAGAGGAAGTTTCAATATGGACGTCTTCTTTGATCAGAGCACATTCTAGATATGAGTTAAAGTCTTCATGAGAAAATGAAACATCACATAATGTGCTTGGGAATTCATCACGACATACAGACATGTATTTATCATCATTGGGATGACTATCGCCCAAGGCTAGGGATTGATTGAAAGAATTGATTTCCCTGGATGTTCCACTGAGATTAGCAGATTGAGGATCTTTCAAGAATGGAAGCTCATTGTTTTGATGTGAACAATTATGCAATAGAGAGGGATGATTGATAGTGTCCTCACCTTTTTGATCCTTTTCCTATTTAATGTGACTGCCTTGCACCTAATCACAATTTGAGCCAGCAACTTGAGAATCAAGAGAATGCGAACAACTAGTTGGTGAAGCAGATTGATAAAGCGTGTCATGGTACAAGGATTCATGGCTTGTAGATGATAGAGGATGGCAGAGATGCAAATCAGATTCAAGACTTGAGTTATGAACGGTGACATCCTCTTGCAGAATGGAGTGAGTCTTCGTAGTAGGCTTCCTGAGCCATTCTAGAATATACTCCATTGAAGCAAAAGACGGATGAGAATATGAGTTGGGGAGTGATGCGTAGATTTCTCAGCTTCATGATCACCACAAGGGGGCACCCACATTGAGACTGGAAAAGGAGGAGGACAAGGAACATACGGGGTAGTGGGATCCTCTTTTGCAGTCTGAGGTGTCTCATGATCCACAAGAGTTGGGGAGGAAGGTAAATCAAGAGGTTCACCGTATTAGGAAACATGAACCAAGCATTTAAACTCTTGTCTCAAGGAATCTAAGTTCAAAAGTTGGTCAAGAATTTCGCAACAAAGGTGAAGGAACCGATTAACAAAGTCCTGTATTGATTCATCAGGCTCCATTCTTAAACGATATATTTTTCATAGAGATCTCGGTGGCTATACCTATCAAAAGTTTTAACCATCATCTTGGGAAGCTAGCCGAATGAACCAATAAAAGAAATGGGTAGTGTATGACACCAGTGTTTAACACAACCTTCAAATGTGAGGGTGAGTAGTATAGCCCAGACATCTTCAGATTGTATTTGGTGGCGATGGAAAAGAGTCATAACTTGAAGCACATGCACATGAAAAGACGGCTCACCCTCACCATTGAACTTGAGCTTGGACAGGTCATGAATAACTTCCACGGGGATGGTACATTTAGACTTTTAAAAAAAACATCCCGGGATTATGGTTTCGGTAAGAGCCATTTTAAATAAGAAATTCAAACTAGACTCTATGGGCACAACCTGTCATTTGGCCCTCCTTTCTAGTGCTAGAAATGTTGATGGTGTTGGACCCACCAAAATTCATGGGATCTCCCTAGTATGAAGTCCCAACTAGACGTCACACCATTTGGTGTAGGACTCAGATCCGGTATAAAGGCCTGATTTCCATATACTTAGAGATATGCCTTGGCTCTCACTGTCAGCATGTGAGAGCGTTGTGCTGGTACCTTCAAACAACAAGGTAAGTGTGCCTGATGAGTGCGTAATGTAACTTGTATGTCGGTTCTCTTACTACAAAGGGGGAGAGTAAAGTAAGCCTCTAAGTGAGAGGTAATAGTACCACCCAGGAAGCGACACACGTGAACCAGAAAGGTCTATCCGACATCCAAAGAATAGTCCACAGCGGATGCGGCAATCGTTAAAACTGAAGTGAAAGGGGACAACAAATACACCACCTAATGGAGTAGTCCAAACAAATTTGAAGGTCGTTAAAACTGAAGTGTAGGGGGGAAACACGTACACCATCCAGTGGACTAGTCCACACGGATGTGACGATCGTTATAACTAGAAAACAAAGATGGTCTGTCGAGTATCCCATAGACTAGTCCACAAGGATGTGACAACAGTGATAACCAATGCACAAAGGTAGTTTGTCTAGTATGTCGTTGAATAGTCCACAAGGATGAGACAACGATGATAAATAGTACAAAACATTCCCAATAATGTAAGTACTAAAAAAACTGAAGTAGTTCAACTATCTTAGTATAGGTTAAATAAACATGCATTACAAATGCCGAAATAATAGTCTTACAAACATATACAAAACATGCATGAAAATGTGCTAGCCTTAACATGCTTCTAAATTAATCAAAAGTCCCAAGACACGTCTGTACACCATACATCACTAGTCCTAGTAGTGGGATGTTGGGGCCACTCCTCTCTCCTCAAAGAACTGATTGTCTACTCTCAAGGATATGTGGGAGGAGCCAAGGTGAAAATTTCTTTCTCATACAATGGGAGGGGTATATATAGCTAAGGGTGATGCTTGACCCTTGTGACTCTTGGACTACCCTCATGACCATTCAACTTCCTATGACTCTCCATCTTCATGTGTGTGTCGATTGGACATCCACTTTACATTACATTGGATTACAACAGATATGGCCCATAATAGTGATGTGGCCTTGACAACCCATGACACAACATGACATGACACTACTGACATGTACTGGCTGGTTGTGGTGGCCATGTCAAGCTATTGCTCTACTAAGTGATGGATGTACTCTCGGGTGTGCTTTATCTTCTCCTCTGCATGTCTTGATGTTGTGTGGTCTTCAATGGTCTTTCTCTTGCAAGAAGGTCATGTGCATGTGTTCATTTTGCTTGAGTTTCTCTCATCCATCCAACTCCAAGTAAGTCTTCTAGCATTTTCTCTCCTTCTTCATCGCGTTCGTCGTCTCTCCATGATCCATCAATGTACCTGTTCCTAAAATTCACTCATGACAGGAAGACATCAAATCCACAACCTCCTAGTCTAAGATGCGTGAATTGTTTTCCATGATCCGGGTTTAGGACAGATGAAAATCTGGGAAGAGGGCCCAGAAACTATGCAATGTACAGTTCCAGGTGACAGGGAGGTGGACTAGCCATTGAGACTACACGGAGCGCAGTTTAGGCTTGGTTGAGGAACTCCTTGGCACAGTTCGCATTGTCGGGAAAAACAACCCAGTGGTCACTGGGAGGCAGGATTGCACAGTTGAGGTCATCGGTGACAACTACATGGTGGGACCATGAGGGACACCTCTGTGAAGTTTCCAGAGGTAAGACAAGGCAGGAAACTAAAGAGACTAGAGGACAGTTCTGCGTAGTTTGTGAGAGCAGCGAGTCCCGGATGAGGGAGGTCACTAGGAGGACACCTTTGCATAGTTTCTGGAATTAGTGTAGGCTCAGGTCTATGTACGATGTGGGGTTCCAACAAACAGAAAGAAAGTTTGATGATTGATCTTGCAAAGGGTACAGTTCAGGTCAGTCCTTGAGGCAGTTTCTACACAATTCTGGGAAGGAAGACAGGCTGCTCACCTCTGGGATTGCGTAGTGAAACTGATCTAGAGAACAACCTCAAGCACTGTACAATTACAGGTAGTAAACAAGCACCACTAAGGGGTGAGACTACACAGTGCAACTCAGTCGGGGTCTAGTGAAGTGGGGTCGTTTAGTGGGACAACTGTTCAGGAAAATAGCTAAGTGTGAGAGGCAAGTGAACTTGTGAGAACTTCTACATTGTGATCACACACTTAGCATACTTTGAAAATATGACAACACTAACCACTGGGACAACAAAACAAAGCATGATCCTTTGTGGGACTGTTTAGAGCTAAAACTGAGAAGTGCAACACTTGGGATAGACCTTTGGAAATTTGTGATGACACTTGCGGACAATATTTACAACTTTGTGTATGAGTGGGATAGGTGTTTACATGGCTAGGACAACTTGTATACACAAATAAAAACCTTCATGGTCACCAGAATGGTTCGAAAACATGACATAATAACAAAACATGTCAAAAGATGAAAATTGATCCAACAAGCGAAAGGGTGCAAGACACATAGAGGAAACACATGGAATTACATTCAGTGCTTGCAACCATGCATGTCACTAAAGACATAATGATATAACGATGATAAGAAGTCATTCAAGCTACACTAAGAGGTGTATTTCAAAAGATGTGCTTCGTTTTCCATACCTACCCTCCAAAGGGTTATGCATCAGATGGAGTCTTCATGCGGTCCCGATCTTCTATCATACCTTAGGTTCCTTGGCCTACTTATCTTCCTCCTCAAGTAATTGAGAGTCCTCTAGCATGCCATCCTTCTTGTGATCACTGAGAGACACATTTGCGCAGTTTTAGTGGGTAGTGACTGTTGCAGGATGAGGCCCTGGGAGGACACATTTGCGCAGTTCTAAGATGAAAGAATTAGGGGAATTTTGAGGTCTAAAATGGGCCTCCCAAGGAAATTATAAAATAATAGTGGAAATAATAAAATAATATTAGATTAAATCATCAAATTTTAGAGGGAGAAAAGAAAAACTACTTTTTCAACTTGTATTTTCAACTTATCTCCCTAAGAGTTTACTCAAATTTCAAGCAGGAACACTCGTTGGATGCAAAAATTGATTTCTCATCTAAGGAGTATCCATGTTGCATACTTTATATGGACCCTGCATACAAAAAATGAGAAATACATGAAAAACGTGATTGCAATCATGTTTTTTCATGTATTTCTCATTTTTCGTGTAGCACGGTCCATCGAAAGTATGCAACATGGGTATTCCTTGGATGAGGAATTAAATTTTTCATCCAACGAGTGATCCTGCTAAAAATTTGAGTATAACCTTAGGGAGATAAGTTGAAAATACGAGTTAAAAAAGTAGTTTTATTATTTTATTATTTTTTAGTCTTTTTACTTTTTTAACCCAAAAATGGTGAATCATCCCCCATGGTAGACATCATCATCTTGAATCCTATTGATTCTCATAAAGTTGATTTTGGTTGTACATTTTTCTTAGGAGGCCCATTTTAGACCTCAAAATTTCTTTAATGGCAGACTGAGCTGCTGGGGGACAAACTGAACAGTTTTAGGATACAAGGCACTATTGCGAGATGAGGTCCTGCGAGGACACCTCTGCACAGTTTCAAGATGTAAGGTAGATAGGACAGTTGAGGTACAAAACTGCGCAGTTTTAGGATGTAAGACACTGCTACGAGATGAGGCCCTGGGAGGACACATCCTCACAGTTTTAGGATGCAAGGCATATTGGGAAGTTGAGGGACAAAATTGCACAGTTTTTGGAGATAATGGGTTCCGACTGAGGGAAGGACACTGGAGGAAACCGCTACACAGTTTCGAATGCTAAGGGAGGGTGGGCAGATTTCCCCTTGAAGAAAAACAAACTTCCCTTTGCATAACTAGCGATAATCCCCATCCCCAAAAATGACACATACTGTAGAAATATAAAAGCGTGAAAAAATCTTAATATTAGAAAGGGGACCTTGAGATCATCAACTTACCAATAAGTGACTAAGGAACAATTGATCATAAGATCCACAATAGGCTCTGAAATTTGAGTACAATCCAAAATTTTGGAGGGTGTTTCATCCACTACAATAGTACCAAAGAAATATATGGACAACCTTCTTGACCTGGGATTAGTCTTGCTACATCATATGCCCAATTCTTCTCTCTTATTCTATCAAGAATACCAATAAATCGAAGCCTCTCTTCCTTGCATGTATTAAAAACATGGAATATAGAGATGATAGGGATTGTAAATGTCTCCCACACTCAAATATTTTTCAACTAAACCATTATTCATTGCCCAACCTAGCCTTTCCTCGCCTACTCAATTTGGAAAAAAAGAAAACGTTATGTATAATTAAAAAGAAAAACAAAAAACAATTCAGTTGGTAGAATTTGAAGGCATCGACCTCATAGGACTATTTTAAGCTATTAATGTAAGTCCTTGGAATTTGAATTAGTTTACCAGTATGAAAGTAGAATTTTAAGTTATTACTGTAAGTCCTTGGAATTCAAATTAGTTTACCAGTATGAAAGTAGAAAAGGAAGTCTCCATTAAGAGACATAGGGAGCAGCATAGATTGAGGGTCCAAGGTTGTGAAACTCAGTTTCATATGGCTAAGTTTTCAAATCCTTATTGCTCTCCTCGACTTTTGACTTGGCGTCAGTCCTGGTTGAAGCCACGTAACACCAAGGAAGTACATTTTAAATATTTTTCATGCCATGGACCATGAGATTCCACAACTGCAAATGATTGCAACCTTAGAAATGCATATAGAATTAGCATAACACAACCATTTTCATCCATACTTTACTGCATAACTTAGACCTTGAGATTCCATAGCTGCAAATGATTGCAACCTTACAAAAGCATAGAGAATCAACATAACACAACTATTTCTAGCCATATTTTATGGCGTAACTTAGATGTAGATGATTAGCATAGAAAAAAAATGAAGTTCTAATTGAAAGTTCATCGTTGAATGGAGTTGAGGATGGAAATTTTTTATGGTAGGTTCCTTCTGTGACCTGTGTCATTTGATATGTGAACCGTGACACTCAGTCATTGCATAAAGACACGTATGTAGCCTCCAGGTTCGAGTCATGTTCAAAGGTTACACATGTTGCAAAAGCTTCTTCACACACACTCAATTTGCCCATTTATCGTATTAGTTCATCTTAGTATAATATATTTTCTAGTATTATATTTTGTAGTATTTTTATATTAATTTGATTTATTTGTGAAAACAATTTATTTTTTATTTACTATATAGGTTATGAATGGAAATGTTAATCGGTTGATCTGAGTTTATTTAGTGTATGAGATTTATTTATTAATTTAATAGAACAAATTTGTGAGTGGTAAGTATTTAGATTTTGATGTAGTTAAGGCTTCAATCATTCTATATATCAAATTTTTTACAGTGCATTTTTTACTTTTGATGTATAAATTAGGAGAGTGTGGTGGGCCTTTTACCATATTTTGATTCTAGCATGCATTATTGTTGCAATTTTCTACTTCTACTTGGTATTCTAAGTCTAGTTGGTATGTTAAGTCACATGCATTAAGAAGCACACACCTTGTTGTCATCTGAGAGATAATTGTCCTACAATTGATAAATAGCATCAAATGCATCCACACACAAGGGGAATATAAACTATACTCATAAAAGGAGCAGAGAGTATGCATTAAACTAGTAAACAAAAGAAGAAAAGGAAAAATAAATGAACCCAACTCACTTGTATGAATTTGTTATTCGTCAACTTAACTTACTACCTATGCTTCCAATGATGGCATTGTAAATTGGGATATACAACAAGAAAGTAAGGAGGCCATTTATTGTTATTACCAAAGGCACCCCAACTTCAATTTGAGTCCACTAATACTAGCTCGTTGTATGGTCTTTTCCTTACACTGTGATGCGAGTGCTTCTTTTATGTTCTAAGAAGCTCATTATATAAGCTATATCCTTATCCACATTTCATATTTCTATTACATCTATTATAAGACAAAAAACTTTCCTACAATCCTTATGGCCAAGAGATATTTTTTCTAATTTGTGCTTACGGGCCGTTGCTCATTGCTACACATGGGAAATGATGCAAATATATCTCTTCAAACATAAAGATTCATAAGTAGTATATGCATGGATTCACTAAAGCAAGAGTTTCTTTTTGTGTTATGAGTGCCAATAAATAGAGAAAAGTGTTTCCGGAAGATAAGCCAAGTCTCTCTTCAATCCAAAATATGTTTTCAAGTTACCCCTTATTTGGCAAGCCAAGTTAGTTGATCCTAGCTAGAAAAATGAATAAACCTTTGATATAATGAATGATTCTTGGTTTGAATTTTATGATGAGTTGCAACTTGCTTCAAAGAGTCATCTAGGGACATGTGAATTTTTTCTAGGGGTGTAAAAACCAAGATACATTTTTTTCTCCTCAAGCCTCTCTTGTTTATTTTCCTTCTAGCAAATAATTTTTATTCTTTATTTGGATTTTAACATCCATTGTTTAATTCCAAAAGAGATAGAATGAAGGAGGGTGACAAAGGGAATGATATACTCAAAAAAATTTAATTCTCAAAGAGCTCTTCCATTGTATTTGCAAAAATGAGAATAGGATTCGTACGAATAAGAACCTTATGCTCCTCCCAGAAGACGAACAAGCAAGATTAAAATACTATGAATTGTAATAATCTATATAAATTTAGTTTAATATTTATTAAATATGTATTATTATTATTATTATTTAATTTAAATATTTGTTAAACTTTGAAAAATACATTAAAAAATTATATTATTAAAAGACCTATTTTTTAAATATTTGAGTTGACCATAACTTGAAGGTCTTATTTCACCCTTTGCACAATATAATGGCATGTGGATAACCACCTCACATATTTTATCCACCATTTTTAGATATTGTTGAGATATTCAGGCATGATTAATAAATATTTGGGTAGTGATTTTTCATTTCTAGGCTTTGCAAGAAAACCATCCAAAATTAAAATCTTTAAAAATAGTTCATACTTGGGTAAATAACATATTGTAAATATGTAGACATCTCAATTTATTAGCTCCTTCCAAAGCAAGACTATAAGATTCGATTTTCCTATTAACCATTGTTAATTTAATACTAACTAATGCAAGTTATAATGTTTTATGTAATTTTTTCTTGAGAATAATTACTAACTTGAGTGTTAAGAACTAAGTTGTCGTGCAACACTTGTTTTAAATAAATTTTTGCTTTTACATTCAATACATTTACATATAATCACACTTTAACCTCTTCCTCTTCAATGTTCCCTTCCCCTAGTTCGGGGGTATGCTCGTTGTTATGATTATGGCATTCCATAGCACTTTGAATAATAAAGGTACTATTATCCATTAGTTCCGGTGAAATGGTAAGGTTATTGTATCCTCCATTAGATATGGCAAGCGACATTAGCTACTTTCACTGAGAAAGTTGTGTCTATTCCTTACCGATTTGTAATTCTGGAGAAAATCATCAACGACTAGGAGAACAAGGTCGCAAGTGATGTTAGTTCTATCCTCCCATCCCCCAAATTTAGTTTCAAATCAACAGTTATGTCAGGTTCCCCTATTTTAGGCAACATACCTTCGTTTTGTAGATGCAAGATCAATATTAGAACCAACAACAACAAAGCTAGCAACAAGGAGCTCTTGTAGATACATGGGGGCATGTTTCTCGTCATCGATATATGACCATTTTTATAAAATGATATCCCGCATAGTCGGGCCCCTTGACACACTAAACCTTTGAATAGATACCCGACCTTTGAGCTCGTTCAAACAACCCACTTTCGAGCCCGTTCAACCAGTCAATCCCGAACCTCCAATGATACATTAGAAACCCTTCTATTTCAAATGTTATTGTATATATGTTCGAAGGGTAAAAACATCCAAAAGACTATCAATGCTCCCTTTACACCTCTTGGTGCAAATGCTAGTATATATATATAGTTTGAATATGTTGGTTTTAATGATTAAAATAATACATTATTTTTTATTGTGTTAATTTTAATTTTAGTTATGATGAATTAAAATAATGCTTTTTTTATATCTTATTTTTAATTTTAAAATCAATATGTGTGTTGTTTTAAAATAAATAAATTCAAAGTGTTTTAGGATCCTAGTTTGAAGATGTCCACGATCCTTATTGACAGTGACAAAAAAACCAAGAAAGTTGGAAATAGAAGGTGCTTGTTATAATCATCTCTGTTGCAATAATGATTATCTTTGCAATTGATTTCAAGATAGGTTAACTGTATTGAGATACATTTATCTTAACAAATGAGTTTTAGATCACTAATTTGTTCCAAATAGGGGTTTATTGAATCCGATTTATGAAATACTTAAATAATTGGTTATTTCAATGTGTATGACATATTTATATCTTTTTTTTATTATATTACACAAAACATTGTATTAGCGCAATCACAACCATTTAACTTAAATAGATGAAAGTGGATAGGAATTAATCCAAAATAAAAGTCAAAACACTTACTTTATAATATGTCTCAGGTTGCTAAAATTAAAAAATAATAAAACTAACTAAATTATAATTTTATTTGAAATTATTATTATTAATTTAAAAAATAATTGATATATAAGTTAAGCATATATACATTTAAAAAAGCATACAACAAGATTTTTAACCATGGAGATTCTTAATATGTAAATAGGCTTAGTTATAATACCACAATATCAATACGATATGCCTAAAAAATCATAAATCACTTCATATAAGGCTTGTTCATATAACATTTTTTAATTAATCAATTTAGTTAAAAGAGAAAAAAAAGCATATCTACTTTGAAGATAAATCTCAAACTTTGATTTGTGTACACTACTATGAATATTATAGAATATTCCATGGAGGTTAAATACATACCATCCACTTCATAATTATTAATAATTAAATTAAAATTATGGAAACCCTATTCAAAAATAGACATGCCGACCCATGTAATTAAGCATGGAATAACCACACAAATTTGTCTTCCCACTATTTAGTGCAATGGAGTGTAGCCATCTCATTGAAATATATTATATTTTGAATAATTTTATTCCAAAATTTGATGCATAGTAATTTTTTTTAATCTACGTTTCAAGTCCAAATTAGGACCCATCATCAATATTATCTTGATGATGATGATGGGTCTTAATTTGGACTTGAAGTGTCGATTAAAAGAAATGACTATGGATCAAATTCTGGAAACAAATTCTTCAAATTTTGATCACCAAAGGAACCTACAAATAAGAATATGTTATATTATCTATCCAAAGGAAATATATTGCATTACATTGTCTTGGGAAGCTAACTAGGCTATAACTAAGACATAGGGAATTGTAAAGTTCCATGACACATGGATCGAAGCTTGAGTAGGTCATTAAAAGGAAACATGTGAGAGAGAGAGCATCACTATCATAGATGGTCATCAATAATGTGTCTGAGGTAAATGACAATGTCTTTAGCATGGCAAGTTCTACATAAATACTATAGAAAAACTTTTAAATTAGTCTCCCCGTGGGATGATTGAGTGGTTGGCACAATGGGATGTTATCCCCTCCACCCAGTGTTAGATCCCAAGGTTAGACATCTTTGGCTTGTTGTGATAAGGCTCAAGGAGTCTCAAATCTTACTAGTCATAAATTCTTAGTATATCTAGCTTACGAGGCGTTGGATATACTCTTGGTGTTATAATGGTAGCGCTATGTTTGATTATGGGCCTCATCCAAATTACTCCAACAAATTATTGATTCACCATTGTTTGAAAAGAAAAAGAAAAAATGACAAACTTATAAATTAGTGTCGTGAAAGGTTACAAACATAAATATAACAGAGTTCAAGAATTTCATTTTTTCAATATTCTTTTTTTAAATTGAAGTGTTATCAAATCAATCCATTGCAAAACAACCTTTAATAATTGTCTTTGTCTTATAGTTATATGGATCACTTTTCCTAGCTAGTAATTTAGCTAGCCCTATTCGATAATAAGTTACTACTACTCCATCATACCCTCTACAATAGCCTTATTGGTTACCACCTTATGCATAACAAGCACTTGCCTATAAACATGTTGTATTAAAATGCTTGTTATTGTTGAGTACAAACAAGTTAGAGGCCACACATCATCTATGTTTCACTCTATAAGTCTCTTTACAAATGTTTTCTCAAAAACATTATTGTGTTGGGTTTCAATGTCTACATGTTGTCCTCATCCATTTGGTCCACATGTTTAAACCATAGGGTTACATAGAGTAGAAACCTTGGTTGGTGGCCCCTTCATATGATGTGCATTCTCTAATGGATTCGCTGAATTTGGGTTGTTTTTCTCAGGTAACGACCTAGTTCGGAGTTCTACCAAGTAATTATAGAAAATAATGATGTACCCATGGATGGTGACAAGTAGTATGACTAAACATGAAGGCTTGAAGGTTGTAGGGACTTAGAGGCATTAAGTTGCAATATCAAATTATTATTATTATTTTTTTTTTGAATTTGAAATGTTGGGTATTTGTTTCAAGGGCTACTTGGATTGTCACTAAGGAATTGTCAAGAAGAGACATACAATTTTGTCGTTGATTTGTTGAATTTGAAGGGTAGGGTAGTTGTTTCCAAGGGCTTATTGGATTGTTAGCAATAATTTTTAAGAACAATTGAATTTTTAGGATTGTCTTGTATTCTAAATTATTAGAGCTCTTTTGGTTTGTAAGGTAAATTGAGAATGGTGAGCATAATGAAGAATGCAAGAAATAGATCTAGTGGGTGGGTGGTAGATAACAAATCCACAATTGAATGTGGTCTACAAGATGCATATGGGGAATATTGTGCTACTAAATATTATATAATCTCTCAATCTAGTGTCTATGTTTCTAGGTCAATTATGGTGGTGATAGTTTTATGTTTTGGCATATTTTCATTTTACTATTGAAGTCTAGAAATGGGCAACTAGAATGGATGTGTGGATGATAAATATAATTTTTTATGCCTTGGTGTTTATGGTCTTTAAACGTGTTTTTAGTATGCTATTATTGGGTTATAGTTTGATTGTATCATGGTTTTGGGTTAGATTGAATGTTATTGTTTTGAACTTTGTGCTCAGAAGAAAATTGTACAATTATATAGAAAGTACCTATGTTAGAAGGGTTGGTCATGGTCTAACTCGATTTCTATGAGAGAAAATGAGGTTATGTAACCCATGAATGTGGATCGGTTTGGATGAACTTATACCTTCACTATGCTCAAGACCTTTTACCTTCATTAGAAGGGTTAAGGTTAGGGTAATATATTTTAGGACCAACCCAACTTGGTAAGAATTTTTGCATGACCTTAACACCTTTTTAATGTCTTACTAGAATGCAGTACTCCATCCATATAACCAACCAACATAGAGGGTTGTTATTTTACCTAATTGAAAGTAGGATGGGGTGGCTAAGATTAGGAAGATGTTGATGGAGGTATTGAACAATGGTGTTATTATTGGAAATCATAAGATTAATTTGATTAGAATGAACATAAAACACTATTCGGGTGTTGATGGTTGGTGATGTTTCTTAAACCCCCACTAAGGTTTAATTTCCCTATGTGTGTAAATGTTTAGTTTTTGAAATAGTAGATGAAAACAAAAAGTATGGACAATAAAAATATTTCCTTTAGTCTCACCTTCCATGACCACAGTCTAACCAGTTGATTTAAGATTGGTTATTTGAGAAAATAATAGAAGAAATTATTATATGACTAGTCTAATTGAGCACGCAAAGAAGATATCATCAACTTGACTTATTCTATGTAGGTTGACCTAGAGAGATTTCAATGATCTCTCAAATATCTTGAACTTTATATCCATTGTAACATAAATTAACCTCACAAAAAAACTTGGCCTTAGGTAACCTTAGCTCTCTACTTTTTCCATTCTCAAGCCACTCCACCATATCTTATTATCTAACTCTGGTTGCTATATTTAAATTCTCAATCTTTGAGGGAGACCCCTTTGACTCGAAGGGCCAACTTACAATCTAAAGGCTAGTTTAAAATGTGCTTGGAGGGTTCTTGTTCATCCTGAGAACATCTCAAGTGAAAACAATATCTAAAAGAGCACTTGCTTTGGAGACTTAACATCATATGAACACCTGCTTTCACATATGTATTAATACAATTGGTATTCAGATTGACCTTCAACTTCTTTCCAAATGATTCAGAGTGCAAAATAACAGATTTTCAGATCTAGAAGGTCTCAAATCTCATAGATATATCAATAAAGCTTCACCAATTCTAACATTTTCCAAATTAAGGTACATAACTTACTAGTTGTAAGGCCCTAGAGTTGGGCGCACCTTTAAGCGAGGTGTACGACATGGATGACATCACCATCACACAATTTGTGACTAAAATATCGCAGAAATGTGATGAAAGAAGATGTTGGATGAGAGCGCACCAACATGAGGTGTCAAAAAACCGACACTTGGGGTTTCCATTAGGCATGTGTGGGAAAATTGGTGCCATGATGGATGTGGGTGACCAAGCACATAACTTGGCCTAATGATGGGTGAGAGGCCCAAGAATACACCATGAGGAGAAACATAGATGCCCTAGGACATTGAATGAAGGAACCCTATACAAGCGACCAACAAGTGGAAGATGTTGGCCCTAGACAAGTTGGATTGAAGTATGGGCACCCTAGTGGAACGGTGGTGGGCCAAGTCCCTAAGACAAGTGAGACAAAATTTGCCTTCACTGATAAAAGAAATCCAAAATTTGGCATCACCAGCGCAAGTGAGCTGAATTTAGTGTTGACCAAGACAAGGTGGGTGAGCCAAGGAAGTGGAATGAAATTTGGTGCCCAATGGAACAAAATTTGGCGCCACGCAAAATCAAATTGAGGTCACTTGTAGAATGAGTTTTAACTCAACCGAGACAACCTGTAAGATGGGAAAATATGAACTACATGAGGGAGACCTCTTTCCATATAAGTATGAACATAATAAAATGAAGAAGGAAACAAATGGGACATGGATGAAGATCAGTTGAAAACTGAATTGAATTGGCCAAGGGGGGATTGAACCAAATGAATAAATCTTGCATATGTTCTTTGTAGGAGGATAGGTTGTGAAACGAGAAGGGAGATGAGAGTGAGGGCTTAGGACTACAATAGGGTAACGCCTAAGTATAGGGATGAGCTAACCAAACCAACTGACTAGAGGTTGAGAACGACCTGTAAAGGAAGAAAGGGATGACCCATGGTAGGGTGTCTTGGTGGGGTCATCGGGTTTTTTATGGTTAGATTTCCTTGTATACTTTGTAGTTTTGGCTTCGATCTTTGGTTGAACCGAGCCATTGTCTTGTGAATTTGATTTACATACACTTTTAGTAAAACACTAAAGGTCGGAGGATCGTTTCCATTCAAATTATGAATGCTTATGATGCTGATGATGTTATCATGCATGTGATGTTCATAATTTTTGTTAATGGAAGATGGTGTAACAATGTTAAAATCTTTATATGCTTAATGAATTTTGCACATTAATATAAATATAGAGAATAAGATGTGTAATTACATTCTGAGGTGTAGTCTAGGTGAAGTAACATGATGCTACTTTAGGTAGTTGTAAAACATGTCATCACTACATGCTTAGGGGATCGTGGTGTGATAAAAAGGTGCCTTGTGACCATAGGAGGCCTTGGGGTTGTGATAGTTGGTATCAGAGTTTATACCCCACTTTATACCAAAAGAGTTGACAAAATTACCCTTTTACCACTTAGAGTTTGTATCAAAACAGGTGCTACCAAAAGAAGCAAAATCCAAAAGAACATTGCAAAGATTGTTTCATTTTTGTTTATATTAGGGGAAGGGGGTTTTGTAGTCAATTTCTAGGTGGGAAAGGGTGTTTTGGCTATTGGTTCTTGGTATAGGTACACTTGAATAAGCTTGAAGTGAGCTTGATAAGATCACATCTGGAAGGAAGTAGGTCATGATGGTGAACACTAGGTCTAACCCAATGGACTAGGATGAGGTGGATCTATTTGACAAGATGAAAGATATTGAGATGAATTTGGCATGGATGGTTGAAGGAATGGAAGGCCGTGGGAATTAGTTTGAGGAACTTCAAGAAGACATCCAAGAGATTAAGGGGACCATTGACTCAAGGTCTTACTCCATTGAATTCGTAATGAGGAAAGCCCAAGAACAAGAGAGTTGGATAAACTTGGAGGATTAGGTGAAATCAATTATGGCACTCACAAGAGATTACGATGATACCATTGCAATATTAAAGAAATTTGTAGGGAAATTTTTAGGAAGTTCATCTATGAAGGTGAAGTTGAAAGAACCAAAAATGTATGATGGGAGAAGAAATGTTAAGGTATTGGGGAACTTTTGTTGGGACTCTGGAAAAGATGTTAGAGCAAATGAAGGGTTGTTCTAAAGCAATGAAATTCAATGCAACAACCATGTATCTCATAGGAAAAATGAAACTTTGGTGGAGGACCATAAGTGAGGACTTAGTATCAAGTCGCATCACATATAAGATTAAACATGTATAGATCTGAAAGAGGCCTTGTACGGGTGGCAAGATATCACCTAATGGAGCTAAAGCATACCAGTAAGATCCATATTGTATTAAGGAATTCTCAAGTATAATGTTGGATCTTAGAGATATGCATGAGAAAGATAGGGTGTATGCCTTCATCAACAACCCCTGGCCATGGGAAAAGAAGGAAGTTATGAAGAAAGGAGTCCAATTTCTTGCAACAACCATCACCACAATAGAGAAACTTCTTAACTACCAGAGAGATGAAAAGGATAAGGAGGAGATGCGGAATGATAAGAGCACAAAGAAGAAGAAGAAGGACCCAAATAAAGAGAAGACTTCTAAGGATGGAAAATCAATGGATGTGGTTAAAAATAAGAATCTCCTGTCTTTTTGGATCTGCGAAAGGATCACTTGGCAAGGAATTTCCCAATCAAGAAGAAAGTGGTTGCTTTTTAGAAGCAAGATATAACTAAGGTTGGGATGTTGCAAGTGCTAGGAGTAGTATCATATCATAAGAAGAAATCAAAAAAATAAAGGTGAAGATGTCATTAGAGAAATTTTTTGGTCCAAAATGAGTTTCCTAAGGAATATTATAAAATAATGGTGAAAATAATAAAATGAGATCAAATTACCTCATCAAGTTTTGGAGGGAAAAAAGAAAAAACTACTTTTTCAAATTGTATTTTCAACTTATCTCCCTACGATTAACTCAAATATCGAGTAGGAGCACTGGTTGGGTGTAGAATTTAATTTTGCATCCAAGGATTACCCATGTTGCATTTTTTATGGACCCTACTACATGAAAAAATGTTATTGCAATCACGTTTTTTCATGTATTCCAGATTTTTCGTGTAGTAGGGTCCATCAAAAGTATGCAACGTGGGTACTCATTCAATGAAAAATTAAATTATGCATCCAATGAGTGCTCCCACTTGAAATTTGAGTAAAATCATAGGGATATATGTTGAAAATACAAGTTGAAAATATAGCTTTTTATATTTTTACCTTTTTACTCCATAAATGGTGAATCATCCCCCATGGTTGACATCATCATATTGAATCCTATTGGTTGTTATAAAGTTGATTTTTGTTGCAAATTGTGGTTTTGAGGCTCATTTTTTACCTCAAAATGTCTCTAATGGAACCCAGTTAGACTTTGTTGGGGTAGAACTGGGATGCATTCATGTAATAGTGATGGTCAATAGCAAAGCTACCCACAACTTTGTGAAAGAATAAGTAGTGAGGGAACTTGGTATTAGGATCAAGCCCAAGAATGCCTCTTTCAAGGTTATCAACTCCAAAGATATGTGTGTGATTGGTTTGATTGATGATGTTACTATTTGCATGGAAAGGTGAACCTTACAATGGTGCAACTTGATGACTGTAATCTAATGTTGGGGAAATAATCCTTGATTGATGAGAAATTTTTCCCTAAGCCTCATATGGGGCATATATTCATCCTATCATGGCTTGATCCATTCATATTGTAGACTTAGAGAAGAGAACCATATATGGAAGTGAGAATCACCGCCATCTTCGAAAGTGAACAATAGTGTTGTGGTGCTACATGTAGAGAGGTGAGAAACAATTATGTGGAGGCCCTTCTCTCACGACATGTAAACATCATGTATGCTTTGAAATATCAAGTATAGAAGTTAGAGAATAGGACTAGTAAATTTGAATAGACAAAGGAGACTAAGATGTTAGTAATGGTTCATGGATGTGACTGAGAAGAGATGCCTTGGTATGTTGAGGCCAAGGAAGAGGTTGGTATATCGACATTGAACCTAGGAGGTTGGCCACGTGATCTAGAGCTTGAGAAAATTTTTGAGGAGGCAAAGGGTAGGATAGGGTCATATCCTCCTTTACTAACATACATGACGAGGAGTATGAAGCGATATTATCCATGGATTAGATGGGGGATGCAAGTGGAGGTCACTTTGACCAACAATCATATTCATCTCATTTGTCCATGAGGAGATGGCTCATTATTGCAGTTAGATGGTGAGCCACAATTATGAGGGTACCTAGGATGGTGCCTCTAAAACCATATACTGGTGGAGTTGTGAAGATCTAAGATCAAGGATATTTCACTATGATGTTGGATGGTGTTGTCATTGATGTCAACCCATGGAGTTGACTAGGTTTGACTTTGACTAAAAACACCAACCATTGATGTCAATTTGTTAATGAACGCTTCTTAGTAATTTTTGGATTACATCAAGTTGGCGGCTACACTATTGGATGGTTGAAAACCCAAGTACTAGGGTTTGGGTTCCCTGGACTCTGGATGTACCTTGCCTTTTTCAAGGGTTTTTTTAAGGGTAAAATCATTGGGTTTGACTTGGATATCCACATCATTGCATTCTCCTCTTCGAGATATTTCCATTGATATGTGGTATGCCACATAAATTCCTCCTAGTTTGGGAGATAATTGAGTTTGAAGTAAGAGACCTCACTTTCTTGGATAAAACCCCAAGGGGTGGTGACTTGGCATGTTTCCATTGGTTATGGGTATCCAAAAGTATGAAAAAGAGTTTTTTTTCTCTCACTTTTTGGATGAATCATTTTAAGAAAAGTTATCTTATGTATTTTACACCCCTAGGACATATCTAGAAGCCAAACCTCTTCACTAAAACGAAATATTATTTTCCTTAGGGAATAAACAAATAATTTAATAATATTACTAAATGGAATTAACATAATTAAAAATTTACTTGAGCCTAAATACATTCCTAACACTCAATTCATGAATCCCCTCATTAGCCTAAACATAAATTGTAAAAATAAAATCTAAGCCTCCAAATCACAACATTCCTAACACATTACATCTCTATGATTTTCAGCCTGATAGGAAGCTCTAAGGAAAGAAGATTTCAGACCTTTCCAAGGATTAGGGAAATAAATTTGTAAGGGATTTTATCTATTAATTTAATTATTTTGGCTTGGTGAAGGCTACCTTAAACTTTTCTACACTACTCGGTCTCCTAAGGTGAGTTCTGTTGTCATTTTTTTCTAGGTATTTTCCTTGTGAACAGGGCCTCGACCCTCACTCATTTAGATTAGAACTTCAGTGTAAAATCCAAGACTTTTGTATTTTTTCTTTACCTAGGTTATGGGATTTGTTTAAATTATTTTCTACTAGACCAATGAAACACCTAAAACCGTGAGAGCAACTACCTCAGAACGTTGATATCTCAACATTCGCTAGAGAGACCGGGGTTAACTAAAGAACCATCAAAACTTCATTACAAGACCTTTTTTTAGTATTTAGTCATGTCTTACAAGTTTCTAGGAACATGTATAGTAATCTAACAACAAGGAATATTTATCAGTATCTTGAAGCTTGGTAAAGGTTAGCACTTTCTCATAAATCTATCTCCATTATAGCAAACAATGTGATTTGAGTGAAAATTCATGTGTTGTATATGTATAAACCTCCTTGCAAAATGACCTTTAGTAGTGATATTACAAGGGAAGGTACATTTCTCATTGTGTTTATTTCAATAGTTTGACATGGATTTAGTAAGGAAATACAAGGTCTCCAACATTGCAAAGGAAATACTATGCATACAAGTTCTCTTGAGTAGGTAAGTAGTAGTATTTGAAGATATATGTATACAGAGTGAATCTAGGAGTCTCTTGTTTTATCTTATAATATGCGTAGGTAGATGCTTGCTCTCTTTATCTAGTTGGTTACCTCTAAGCAAAGATCAATGACATTAGTATTGATATACATGTTGTTGTAGACTCATTACAATGAGGAATCTTCTATAACTGTAATTTGAACAACAATGTATAGGATGTTTTATCATCCTACAGTTGTCCATATATGCCAATAATTCTTGTTGAAATCTCATCGTGTATAAGTTTAATAAATTATAGAACCAAATACAATAACCCAATCATTGAATTTGAATTTTATTTTGTGCACCTTGTTGACAAACATCTCATTGCAATTCTAAACCAAAATAGTGTCATACCTTATGTGATATTAAAAAGTAGTAATTGATATAACAATGTCTTAACATGGCATAGATCCTTGACAATAGAACTTGATGTATAGCACTATAGATTGATATATGGTAACTCACATATTAGACAATAAGCACTTGTAATCTACTTGAGCTGATAATAGTGAGACCTCACAAGACACAAAGCAATAGAAGACTTAGCAATGACCTTAGATGACATAGCGTAATAATGATGCAATATTTGACTGATGGCTTGACGGTAATGTACAATAGTGACTTGAATTTAGGAACTTTACTGACACAATGACTTAATGCCTTGATAGACTTGGAAAATGACAATGAACTCATTTGGAAACTTTTAATGATTTTTCTAAGTATAAAATTGTAAATAGTGACATGCAGTATGGTCATGAGATGCTTGACAATGATAATATGATAATGACCTTAGATAGGATTCTTAGTAGTGAATTTAATTGATGTGAATTGATTAACAATATGACACCCAGATAATTAACTTGACACATTAACTTCACTTGAAATTTGACTTAATACCTTGAGTTGACAAGCAAGTTGACTACAGTTATCTTATCCTTGACATAGACCAATATAATTGTTAGTAGCTTAACAATGACTTAACATTAACCTTATTATAGATATAGTTCATTACCATGAATGCCTAATTGACACTTGAATTGACATGTAAACTTGACATGAAAAATGACATTACACTGAGATATGATATAGTGAGTTGACTGTCTATTACATATGGTTGACATTGTTGCAATATTTGACATAGACTATGATGACCTAATAAATTGTAGTAATAGAGTGTGTACTTTCTTAGTGGTGTAATCATGATCTTACAAGGTAGAAATCCTGCAAGGAAATATCATCTTGTTATACATATGGATATCACTGTATGAGAAATAATCAACAATAAGAAGACATATGTTGGTAGCTCTCCATGGGCATAGTTTTAGAGCATTGGTAGCAAGTCATAGGGATGACCTGAGGCATCTTGGAGTATGCCATTATCAGATATTTGGGTTCATAATTTGTTGTGGTACAGGAAGTTTGGGTCAATAATTTTTTTGTTTGCATATAATCTTTGATGCTTATTCATTCATGGGCAGTGACATGTAGTTGGTAGCTAGTTTGTGACATCGTGAATGCTCATCTATTCATGTTCAGTTGAGCAGTGAAAATAATGTGCATTTGAGCAGCGGAAGTGATCAGTGATAACAATTTGTACAATGGTCAACTTGTGCAGTGGTTAGTATACTTGTTAGTGCTAGCAGTGAAGCTTTGATGAGAAAATTTGTGCAGTGATCGGTTTGGAAAATATTGTGTAGTGTGGTCAATGACTACCATGATTTGATAGGTTATAGGAGTATCTTATTCACAACATTATTCTATTAATTCTAAGCATAGGGGGATCTAGTATAAAAATTGTGAAATGTTGTCTACTAACTCTTCAGGGTGATTGGAATCACCTTCAAGTTGTGGCCTGAGGACACTTCAGGGTGGTAAGGTGGTGTTAGGGCAAGTTGTAGTTTGTACAGGGCATTGGGTCATCCTTTCAGTTGGGGTTGATAAACTACGTGGTCATGAAGCATCCTTCTGACAACAACTAATAAATAGAGTGTTGGGACACTCATCAGGTTGTGGCCTAACTGACAAGGCATTGGGGCATCCTTCATCTTACACCAGGTTATTAGGGTGTAATACTGTCCTACAAGTTGTAGCCTATAAATCAGGGGTTTGGGGCCTCCTTTAGTTGTGGATGAAAACTTGATGCAATTATTTTATTTTAAAAGGAAGAAGGCAATTACTAAGAAGCATTTAGTGTTTTTTCAACCAAAGGGGATTTTCCACCTAAAAATCTCCATGTCCAATATTTTATCTTGTTGCATTGTTGTATGGTGTTGTCTACTGTTGATTATTGTTTATGATTATCTGAATAAGAACAATAATAAAACTTAAGATTAAATAATGTTTTGAAAAGGATTAAAATGTGATCATTGCTAAGAAATATTGATTCACCCCCCCTCTCAGTATTTCCAACAATTGGTATCGGTGCTTGGTTCCTTAGATAATAGGTTCACTGCTAGAAGGTAGATCTCAGAGCATAGAGATGGAAAAATAAAAGAAGCAAGTTGCCAAGAATTCCAAGGATGAAAAAGAAGGTTCAGGTACTGTAATAGTCCCCCTATTTGAAGGATATATATTAATATATATATATATATATATATATATATTATATATATATTATATATTATATATATATATATATATATATATTCA
Organism: Pinus taeda; assembly: GCA_000404065.3. NCBI lineage: Eukaryota > Viridiplantae > Streptophyta > Pinopsida > Pinales > Pinaceae > Pinus > Pinus taeda. Next base: position 241,551 of record APFE031710437.1, read on the forward strand.
CTCGTGAATTTACTGAAGACACATACTGGATATTGGAATTTGGAATATGATTTCATCTACAATCTCATGGATATGAAGTATGGAAGTCTATTGTCTCTAAGGATACGACTACCAATTAATCTAGAAGGTACAATGTGGAAGCCACACATATAATTCTTTGTACTTTGCTAGACATTGTAGGAGCGAAAGTTAGTAAATGTTTAATAACCAAAGGTATTTTGAAAAGGCTCCATGATCTCTACTCAAAGGAAGATGCAATCCAAGATGCAAACAAAGTTGATGATAACCAGCAGGAAGCTCCACAACTTGAAGAATTCAAAAATAATGAAGAAAAAAAATATGGAATGGACATGAAAGAATTATTGACAAATTATTTTTGTGATCTTAATAAGGCAAGCGAGGAAAAGAGGATGCTAAAGGAAGAATTTTATCTATTGAAACTCCAAGTGCAAGAAGCAAAGCAGAAAGAAAAAGATTGGGCAATTCAATTAAAGGAATTGAATAAATATATTGCAAAAGTAGGCAGGCTCAGGAAAGAAAATGAGACACAAAAGGAGAAAATACAGGTTCTCAACAGAGAAATAGAGAAGTCCACTCTTCTAAAACTACAAATAGAAGAAGAAAAAAAGAGAAGGAGATTGTTGAAAGATAGATTTCAGGAAGACATTGCTCAAAAGAAAGGAGAACTTGATACAATGCTTAATGAGATTAACAAGCTCAAGGAAATGCAAAAATACCATTTATAGGTTTTGGATAGGACAAATAAAGAATTGATAAAAAGAGTAGGTAAGGCTCTAGTTGATGAAGGTACAATCTCCACATCTTTGCAAAGTGAGATTGAGAAGAAGATTGATCAAAGTAATGAACCAAAGAATAATGGTGTAACTTCTAAGAATGATGTCAAAGCAGTCAAGGACAAATGACAACAAAAGACTATGGCACCATCTCTGAAGAGGAATGAGTATGTAAAATCATTCAGGTTCATTCACCCATCTAATGGTTATTATTTTTCATGTACTAACTTTGGAAAAATGTCTAGGGATTGTAAAGTTGTTGATAGGTACAATGATCAAGGACCACTAACTCTGAATGAATCATCCAGGCACACATGTTCATTTCATGGTTATTTTTTTTATGTACTAACTATGCACATATGGCTAGGGATTTTGAAGTATTTTCTAGGTACTATTATCATCTGTAAAGCAAGTTTACATGATCACGAGACAGGTTTCATGATTTATTTGTCAATAGAGAGTGTGTGCCAGATAGGCCAAGCATTGAGTGTTTCAAATGCCATAACTATGGCCACATAGCTCACAATTACATATATTAGATGGAATCTCCTATGGACAACATTAAATGTTTTAAATGTCATAACTACGGGCACATAGATCGAGACTGCAAATATAAGAAGGTTTGGAAAAGGAAATAGGTACAAGAATACCAAGCATAAGAGAAATTTTCAACAGTTATTCTCTCATGGTTTGCAAAAGAAAAAATTCATGAGGAATTAGCAGTTGCTTTAGATGATGAAATGAGTCAAGATGGTTCGTTGGGTGACACTATTTTGAACAATTTGGCTCGTCAACTTGTTGAATTTTGAAGAGGGGGAGTCTATACAACAATATGTGGCACATGTCTACTGTTAAGAGATAGACAAGATGGAAAAAATAGCAGCTTTAGGACAGTTTTTTCAAATTCATAACAGGTTCAGGGCAAGCATAATAATTAAAGGATTACAGTGCCACAAAAATCATTAGTGATAGAGGAATGATTCTCATCAGGGGGAGCACATGCAAGTTACAGGTCCACAGTGATCATTATTAAAAACATTATCAGAAGAAGGCTTCTCGTTAGGGGGATCACAAGTAGATAACAGGTCCACAGGAAGTAGGAAGATTGTCAGGGGGAGTCACCCTTTTCCATTGATGTCAAAAGGAGAGAGAAATCATGAGAAGAAGATTAAAATTATGAGAAGGATAAGGAATCATAAAGTTAGATGGATTTGTATTCATAGAAGGAGTATGTGTGTTTCCATCAATGAAAAACGAGGAGATTTTTGGATGCCATTGCCATTGATGTTAACCTATGAAGTTGACTAGATTTTATTTTGACTAAAAACACCAGTCATTGATGTCAATTTGTTAATGAATGCTTCTCAGTAATTGTCAGATTACATCAAGTTGACAATTACACTATTGGATGGTTGAAAACCCAATTCCTAGGGTTTGGGTTCCCTGGATTGTGGATGCACCCCAACTTTGTTGATGGTTTTTGAAGGGTCAAATCATTGAGTTTTACTTGTATATCCACATCATTGGGGTCTCCTTGTCGAGATATTTCTGGTGGTATGTGGTATGCCACATAAATTCCTCCTGGTTTGGGAGATAATTGAGTTTTAAGTCAGAGACCTCACTTTTTGGGCTAAAACCCCAAGAGGTCGTGACTTGGCATGTTTCCATTGGTTATGGGTATCCAAAATTAGGAAAAAGGGGTTTTTTTAATCTCACTTTGTGGAGGAATCAATTTAATAAAATCTATCTCATGTATTTTACACCCCTAGGACATATCTAGAAGCTAAACCTCTTCACTAAAACCAAATAGTCCTTTCCTTAGGGCATAAACAAATAATTTAATAACCTTATTAAATGAAATTAACATAATTACAAAGCTACTTAATCCTAAAAAAATTCCTAATTTTCAATTCATGAAGCCCCTCATTAGTTTAAACATAAACTATAAAAAGAAATTCTAGGCCTCCAAATCACAACATTCCTAACACATTACATCTTTGTTATTTTCGGCCTAATAGGAAGCTCGGAGGCAAGAAGATTTTAAACATTTCTGAGGATTATGGAATCAAAGTTGCAAGGGTTTTTATCTTTTAATTTAATTCTTTTGGCTTGTTGAAGGCTACCTTAAACGTGTCTACACTTCTCGGTCTCTTGAGGTCAATTCTGTTATCATTTTTTTTTTTTTTTTCTCTGGGTATTTTCCTTGTGAATAGACCCTCGGCCTTCACTCACTTAGCTTATAACTTCGGCGTACAATCCAGGACTTTTGTATTTTTTTCTTTACTTGGGTTATGGGATTTGTTTAAAGGATTTTTTACTAGACCAACAAAACACCTAAAACGGTGAGAGAAACTACTTCATAACCTCAACATCCCAACATTCACTATAGAGCTCAGGGTTAAACAAAGAACTGTCACAACGTCATTACAAAACCTTGTTTTAGAATTTATTCATGTGTTACAAGGCTTGAGGAATGAGTATAGTAAGCCAACAATAAGGAATATTTATAAGTATCTTGATGCTCAATAAATTTTATCACTTGGTCATCAACCTATCTCCATTGCAACAAAGGGCGTGATCTGAGTGAAAATTCACGTGTGTTGTATATGTATAATCTTCCTTGCAATCCGACCTTCAACAATGATATTACAAGGCAAGGTACATTTGTGTTGCTTTCAACAGTGTGACACAGATTCAGTAAGGCAATACTAGGTCTCCAACATTGGAAAGGCAATACTATGCATACACGTTTTCTTGAGTAAGTAAGTAGTATTATTTGATGATATATGTATACACAGTGAAGCTAGAAGTCTCTTGTTTTGTCTTATAAGATGGAGAGGTAGATGCTTGCTCTCTTTATCTAGTGGGTTACCTTTAAGCAAGGATCAATGACAAAAGTATTGATATACATGTTGTAGTATGCTCATTACATTGAGGAATTGTCTATAACAATAATTTGAACAACAATGCATAGGAAGTTTTATCATCCTACTGTTGTCAATATATGACATTAATTCACACCATAGCCTTATTGTGTATAAGTTGATTAACTTAAATAACCAAAGACAATAACCCAATAATTGACTTTGAATTTTCTTTTGTGCGCCTTGTTGACAAACCTCTCATTGCAATTCTGAACCAAAATACAGTGACATACTTTATGTGATCATACAAAGCAGTAATTTATATCACAACGAAATAACATGACATAGATCCTTGACAACAAAACTTGACCTATAGCAATATAGATCTAATATATAGTAACTCATAAATTGGACAATAAACACTTGTAAACTACTTGAGATGATAACTATAAGACCTCACAAGACATAAAGAAGTAAAATAATTAACAGTGACCTTATATGACATAACGTAATAATGATGCAATATTTGACTGATAGCTTGATTGTAATGTACAACAGTGACTTGAATTTAGGAAATTTATTGACACAATGACTTAATGTCTTGATAGACTTGGCAAATAAAACTGACCTTATTTGGAAACCTTTACTGATTTATTTAAGTTTAACATTGTAAACAATGACATGAAGTATGGTCATGAGATGCTTGAAAATGATAATATGACAATGACCTTAGATAAGATTCTTAGCAGTGAATTCAATTGACGTGAATTGATTAACAATATGACACCTAAATAATTGACTTGACACATTAACTTCACTTAACATTTGACTTAATACCTTGACTTAACAAGCAACTTGACTACAATTATCTTATCTTGGACATATACCAATATAATTGTTAGTAGCTTAATAATGACTTAACATTGACCTTATTATAGCCATAGTTCATTACTATGAAGAACCAATTGACGCTTGAATTGACATGTAAACTTGAAATGACAAATGACCTGACACTTAGATATGATATAGTGAGTTGATTGTCTGTTACATATGGTTGGAATTTTAGTAATATTTTGCATAGACTATGATGACCTAAGAACTTGTAGTAATAGAGGGTGTATTGTCTTAGTGACATAATTACGATCTTACAAGGTAGCATTCCTTGAGGGAAATATCACCTTTTTGTATAGATGGATAGTAGTGTATGAGCAATGATCATCAGTAAGAAGACATACATCGATATATCTATGTGGGCATAGTTTCAAAGAATTGGTAGCAAGTCATGAGGATGATCTAAGGCATCTTGGAGTATTCCATTATCATATATTTGGGTTCAACATTTGTTGCAATACAGGTAGCTTGGGTTAGTAATGTGGTTGTTTGCATATGAGATTTGATTCTTATTCATTCATGAGTAGTGCAATGCAGTGACATGTAGTTGGTAGCCAGTTTGTGTGCCCGCGAATGCTCAGTTTTTCATGTGCAGTTGAGCAGTGACAATGATTTGCAGTTGAGCGGTGGTAGTGATCAGTGATAACAGGTTTTATAGTTATCATCTTGTGCAGTGGTTAGTTGACTTGGAAATGTTAGCAGTGAAGCTTTGATGAGAAACTTCGTGCAATTATTAGTTTGGATAGTATTAGGTAGTGTGTTCAGTGGCTACTAGGATTTGGCAAGTTATAAAAATATCTTCTTCACGACATTATTCTATTAATTCAAAGTATAGGGGGATCTAGTTTGGAAATTTTGGAACGTAGTTCGTCAGCTCATCAGGGTGTTTGGAGTCACCTCCAGGCTATGGCCTGAGAACACTTCAGGGTGGCAGGGTGGTGTTAGGGAAGGTTGTAGCCTGATAGGGCATTGGGGTGTCCTTTCAATTGGGACTAATAAAATACATGGCAATGAAGCATCCTTCCAACAACAACTGGTAAATATAGAGTTGAGACACTCGTAAGGTTATGGCCTAACTTATAGGGTATTGGGGTGTCCTTCCAGTTGCAAAAAATTATTAGGGTGTATTAGCATCCTATAGGTTGTACCATTTAATTAGGGGGATGGGGACTCCTTCAGTTGTGGCTAAAAACTTGATGTAATTATTTTGTTTTAAAAGGAAGAAGAAAATTACTAAGAAGCGGTCGATGGTTTTTTATCGAAGGGGGTTTTCCACCTAAAAATATCTATGTCCACTATTTTATCTTTCAACATTGTTATATGGTGTCATCTATTTTTTATTATTGTTTATGATTATTTGAAGAAGAACAATAATAAAAACTAAAGATTAACTAGCATTATGAAAATGATTAAAAAGTGTTAATTACTAAGAAATATGGATTCACCTCCCCTCTCATTATTTCCAACATATGAGACATGGGTTCTTATGGAGTTTGGTGTGACAATAATATTAGCTACCTAATTAGCTTAGCCTCATGATGACAGGATTCAACACATGATAATATGCAAGAGTTATTTCTAAAGATGCAGTTAGAGATATCATTTGGAGAGACCTCGTCATGATGATGAGATTATTAGGAGATGACAAGAGGGTTATAGTTGGACTATTGTTGGGAGGATGATAACTTTGAGTGGGGGAGGATGTCAGGCCCTAAAGTTGGGCATGCCTTTAGCTGAGGTGTGTGACGTAGAAAAAATCACCATCACATGATTTGAAATAAAGATATTACAAGCAATGCAGTGAAGGAAGATGATGGCAAGAGTACACTAATGTAAGGCGTTGAAAAATTGACACTTGGGCTTTCCATTAGGTGCATGTGGGAAGATTGGTGGCATGATGGATGTCGGTGAATAAGAATTCATCTTGGACTAATTATGGGTGAGGAGAGCCAAGACGACACCATGAGGAGCAACATGGACACCCTATGACATTGACCAAAACGCCCCTAGACGAGCGACCAGAAGTGGACAAGGTTGGCACGGGATGAGTTGGATTGAAGTAGGGGCACCTTAGTGGAATGGTGGTGGGCTAAGTCCCCAAGATGAGTGAGCTAAAATTTGGTGTCACCAATATGGGCAAGTCGAAATTCAGCCTCACTCACATGAATGATCTGAAATTTGGCACCAACCAAGATGAGGTGGGCGAGTCAAGGGGGAGGAATGAATTGGCACCCAGTGGAACGAAATTTGAGGTTACTTTTGGAATGAGTGTTGGCCTGACTGAGTTAACCTACATGATGGCCAGAGACAAATTGCAGGAGGAAGACCTCGTTCCATATAAGTATGTACATAATGGAACGAATAAGGATATGAATATAACAAGGACAAAGATCAACTGAAAAAGGAACCGAATGGGCCAACGGAGGACTAAATTAAGGGAGGACATGCATTATTTGGAGGATAGGTTGTGAGATGAGAAGGGAGTCAAGATTGAGGGCTCGTTCCTGCCACAGGGAAGAGCTCAAGGACAAGGATGAGCTAATTGAGCTAACCAAATGGAGGGTGGGAATGACCCTCAAAGGAAGAAAGGGGTGACTTGCAGTAGGGTGGTTTGGTGGGGTCATCAGGTTTTTATGGTTGGATTTTCTTATATATGTTGTAGTTTTGGCTTCAAGTTGTGGTTGAAATAAGCCATTGTATCATTAGAGTAATTTTGTGGTCTAAAATGGGCCTTCTAAGGAATTCTATGAAATAATAGTGGAAATATTAAATTAATATTATATTACATCATCAAATTTTAAAGGGAAAAAGAAAAAACTACTTTTTCAACTCGTATTTTCAACTTATCTCCCTACGGTTTTACTCAAATTTCAATAGAGAGCACTCATTGGATGCATAATTTAATTCCTCATCCAAGGAGTACCCATGTTGCATACTTTCAATGGACCCTACTACACAAAAAATGAGAAATACATGAAAAATGTGATTGTAATCATGTTTTTCATGTATTTCTCAATTTTCGTGTAGTAGGGTTCATTGAAAGTATGCAACATGGATACTCTTTGGATGAGGAATTAAATTTTTCATCTAATGAGTGCTCCCACTCGAAATTTGTGTAAAATTGTAGGGAGATAAGCTGAAAATACGAGTTGAAAATGTAGTTTTTTTTTTTAGATTTTTTGATCTTTTTACTTTTTTACTCCAAAAATGGTTAATCATCCCCCTTGTTTGAAATTATTATCTTGAACCCTATTGGTTCTTATAAATTTTATTTTGGTTATACATTTTCGTTTTGAGGCCCATTTTAGACTTCAAATTTCTCTAATGCGAGCATTTGATATACACACACTTTCAATAAAAAGCGAAAGGATGGAAGATTATTTCCGCTGAAATTGTGCATGCTTATGATGATGATGATATCTTGCATATGATGTTCATAATTTATGTTAAAGGAAGGTGGTGTGATAAGGTTATCAATACTCTATGTTTGATTAATTCTACACATTAATTTAAATATAGAGAACAACACAAACAATTGCATTGTGAGGAATAGTTTGGGTGAAGTAACATTGTGCTACACTATACAATGGTGAAACACATTAATGTTGCAAGCTTGACGGATCACAGTGCACCCAAAAGGTTCCTTGTGAGCATAGGAGGCCTTGGGATCGTGGGACTAGTGACGTAACGGTTGATTAACATATCATTTTTTGGCGATTAAAAGTTGTGATAAAGAGGAACACTATTATTATTTTCCAACCACATGCCTCCAAAGAAAGTTACTACACCAATTAAATCTACTAAAGGCTCATCCTTGACTCATGAAGAAAGTGAAGATTTAGAATTTATGTTTTCTCAATTAGAGAAGAAAGTTAATGAAATAGATGGTAGTATGTTAAAAAACAGATTTATTGGGTTCTCAAGAAAAACTTAAAGAGAAATGGAAAAGAATATGAATGAAAATAAGGAAGGAATATAAAAGAAGATGAACGAAAATAAGGAAGAAATGTAAAATAAGATGAATGAAATTAAAGAAACCATGTGAAATGTTAAAGAATATATACAAAAATCCATCACGGAAGAAATCGAAGAATCATAAAACAACCTATTAAATATATCCCTAAAATGGATGTGTAAATCCAAGAAAACAAGGAACATAAAGATAAGTGTGGTGTTGAGAATCAATCTCATATGGGGATTATGCTATCACACTTGAATAACACAAATATTGAATAGCAGAACCATAATCATGAATTCTCAATCCAAGATGCACATCATCGGGGTCTCAAGTCAACAGGAACTACTACATTCCAAATATCGATATGAGAAAGTTTGAAGGTAATTATGATCTTGCAACATTGATATTTCAGATGGAGAAATACTTTGATTGACGCCAAATGGAATTATTACAAAAGGTAAATATTGCATCCATGTTTTTAGAACAAGACAAACCTATATGGTATCAATGACTTTGTGAAAGGAAAAATGATTTTGTTATATTTTGGTCCATTTTTATACTGGAATTTATAACACATTATGGAGATATTAAGAGCAATACATTCTTTAGTCAATTGTTAAATCTTCGACGAAAAATGTCCAGTTACATAGCACATTCAACAATTCCAAAAGTTGAGTCCTAGAGTAAAGAATATTTCATAATATAACTTGTTAGAACTATTTATGGGAACTTTAAAGGAAAACATATAACATAAGTTGTGTGCCTTTGAACCAAAATCTCTAGAGCATGCTTTCAGTTTGGCAAGAAAGGTTTAAAGTAAAAATATGACCACTATAAAATCTATCACTAATAATTATAGTGAAGATCATGCTCCCTCTCCTAAACCAACAAAGTTGACTCCTTAGCAAATAGATGAAAGCAAAGCAAAGGGACTACGTTTCAACTATGACAACAAGTATAGCAAGGAGAATAAATGTAGTGAGAAGAAATTATTCTACATAGACTTTGAAGAGGAAGAATATCAAGAATTGGAACAATCACGAGATCTAGAGCTAGAAGAGACTACTCCAACAATATCATGTCATCCATTGGCTGGCATTAATACTCTACAAACCCTCAAGATAGAAGGATATATCAAAAAGGAAAAGGTAAAAATGTTGATTGATTTTGGTAGTACCCATAACTTCATCAACTACAAATTATCAAAACTTCTCAATTGTTTCATATATCCAGCACCAGAGTTTCAAGTAATGATTGCAGATGGAGGCACCATAAATTGTTCAGGGAAGTACCATAGTATTAATCTCAATAAGGGGGAGTATTTTTTGGATAGTCCCATGATTTTGATACAAATGAGTGACGTTAATGTTGTATTAGGGGTCTGATGGTTACAACCATTAGGAGCAATGACCTTTAATTTTAAATATCTCTTGATAAGATTTATCTTTGAAGGAAAATAAAGTTAGCTTAGGGATATTCAAGGGAAACCCTCTAAAGTGTTAAGCTCTAATGGAATGAAAAAATTTCTCAACAAATAGCATCCGGGTGTAATGGCACAATTAAGGTCACTTTAAACATTCAAACATAAAAATTATCTATGTCATGGGATCTCCATATGATTGTTAACAATCATTCCAAGTTATTTCGATTAATGCCTAAGGATCTTCCACCTAATTGAGATCATGACTATGCTACTCATTTATAGCCCATAAGTGTACCAGAGATAAATGAATCGGGAAAATCATACTAGAAGTAGAAACAATCTTTGAAACAAAGGTTAAGGAGCCGAGTAACCCAACTATTGTGGAGTACATCATTAAAAAAAAGAACCTACAAGTAGAAGACAAGACATGGGAATATGACTTATTCTTACATAATCACTAACAAAAGGTTAAGGATAACACTTGTTTGAAGTAGAGGGGCATGTTAAGCCCTATATAAGATCCATGTTAATCCTAAAACCCCTTATTAAGCCCTAGATATTGAGTGATTACATTTTTATTGTTATATTGTTGTGTAGGCTAGAACCCCTCATGGTCCCATTTTATTATAATTGTACTCCTTGTCTCATATATATATTAAGGAGACCTGGTCTTAGTGTTGGAAAATGTAACTAGTTTCGTTCTTCATAATTGTCATTGTACTCATATAATTATGTACATTTTATGTTACAACAAAAGAGTAAACAAAATTTTTATTTTGAGCATGGTTTTTATGCTCCATTTTTATGGTCATCTAGGTCAAGCATGTTCTTCATGTTTCTAGGGTTTTTCATGTCAAAACAATAATTTTCTTGAGTCAAGAAAGTCCTTGGCATGTGTATAAGACCCTTTTGGGCAGGTTGTAGCATGTAAAAGATATTGATTTTGAGTTTAGAAAATCTAGAAAGCCTCCAAGCACAAGTCGGCCCTAGAAGAGACAAGTTGGCCTAAAGAAGGGCATTTGGCCTCATGAAAAGTCTAGAAATAGAAGTAGATTTGACCTCATTTACACACCAATTCGATCTCTCAAGAAGAAGTTCGATCTGAAGTTGGAAACATCAAGAAAATTAGAGCAAATGTCAAGGATGCAAGAGGAAGCCAAATATAAGAAGGAAAGTATGTTTTTGGGCTATTTTCTCTCACACGTGTGAAGAAGCAGTGACTGCAGAGCCAAAGTTTCAGGTTGAAGATGGGGGGCGAAGTTGAAGCTAGAAGTTGGTTGAAGCAGGATTGACTCTTGTTGTCTTGGTTGATCCTTGACCTAATTGAAAGGGGGCTTCTTGCAGGATTGACTTGGTGCCTGAAGGAGGATTTGGTCTACGGTTTTGGGTCTTGGTTATCTCATTTGAAACATATTCTATAAGAAGAGAAGAGATTCTTTTTGGGTTCTCCCCTTGGATGGGTTTTTCCATGGCAATTGCAGGGCCGAAGTTGGGGGCCAAAGTGTTGAAAAGTGTAATTAGGTTTGATATTCATAATGACATGTAATTGTGATTTTTGTAAATGATGAAAAGAAAAAAAATAAAAATTGTATGCTTGCTTCATGGGTTTCATGAGAAAGAGATTTTATTTTTAGATTGCTCCCATTGAGAGCCTTTACGATTTGTCATTAAAGTCAAAATAGTTAATGTCATGTATGAAGAATCCTTCTTGGGGATATTACAAATGTATATGAATCTATAGAATTGTCTAGAAGCCCTCTAAGGACAAGCACAAGCTCTTCTCTTCATGTTGGCCTCAAGATGAAGTAAAATCTCATGTCATCTCACCTAAATGAAGACACAACAATTCATAATTCATGTCAACTTATTATCATGGATGTTAGGTCCCTATAATACTAGTGATTCCCCCATTAATATTGTTGTTGTATCCCTTATTAATATTGTTGTGCCCCTATTGTCCCCATATTGTTATTATTGTGCCCCACAGAATCCCTCTATTGTTATTTTTGTGCCTTTATATTATTATTGTTAGGTCAGCTTGGTTATATTGTGACCCCTTAGACTCTTATATATAGAAAGGAGGTTTTGTCATTTGAATTATTCAAGAATTGTTCATTTGTGTATTGTAAAGGAGGTTGTCCCCTTGAAGACGTTGAATTATAAGGTTTTGATCTATCTTTTCTATCTTTTTGTGAGCTGGTTTCATAACATTTGGTATCAGAGATTGGAATTCTAGGGTTTCGCTACTCCAAACAGGTCATCGTGGAATTTTCGCTATAACTTTTTTTCTGCGACGTTTCAGATGCTTAAAAAAAACTCATTTGGGATGAAATCATTCTGAACCTCGGGTTCGAATTTCAGAGCTTTTCGCGTTATATTTGCGGAGATATGATCTGAGGAAGTTGGCCTTTTTGCAGACTCCCGAATTACATTACAAATAGGTGACTCGGGGAAAATAGTCATAACTTTTTTTTTGAGCATCAGATTGAAATTTCGTAAGAAGTTATAGAAAGAGGACGGATTGTAGTTTCCTGTGTATAGTTTTAGATCCTAAGGTCAAAACAGTGACACGTGGCACTTCATACAAGTTCGCTCTTCTGAAAAGGTATATAAACAGGCCATCTTGGGAGATTGTGCATAACTCTTTCTTGGAGAATCTAAATTCTATCAGACTGGTGGCATTGGAAAGAAGACACAGAGGGTTACTGCAGGTCGCAATTTTAGAACTGGAAGATCCAAAATTACAAAGATACATCAGATGCAATATCGAGCTCCTACAAAGTGAAAAAAGGTGTAGAGTTTTTTAAATTTTTGCATAAGCTTGGTTTGAAAAATTAGTTTGAAGGAATTCAAAGGGACTAGTGAAGAATTATTAGCATTAATTAATTCCTCTAAGAAAGAAAATGGAAACACCTAGTAAGCAACTTGAAAGCTCTAGCATGACTCGTGAAAAAGAGGAAGAAATGCAACATGATATATCAAAATTACAAGACCAAGTACAACAAATTTCACTCTCACTAAAGGTAAATGAAGCCAAGATGAATGGCATGGAAGCCAATATGAATGGCATGCAAGTTAAGATGAATTGCATGGAAGCTAATATGGATGGCATTGAAGCTAAGATGAATGGCATAGACGATAAGATGGAAGAATTGAAGATAAATTTGAATAAGTTACTACAAGAAATAGTCACTAATGGTGAAAGGGTAGTAAAGGAAACTCATGATGAGAATAAAAGAAATTTTAATCAAGATTTCATAGACTCTAATGTTGGATTGAAGACCAACCATATTCCAAAAATCGATATGAGGAAGTTTGATGGCAAGGATCCCGCAACATGGATACTACAGATGGAGCAATTTTTTGATCTCCATAATGTGCAAAA
>APFE031710451.1:0-30707 GCA_000404065.3 Pinus taeda
TATGCATCTTTGCATTACAAATTTTGGCAAATGGATACACAAATATCGAGAAAATTTAAAAATGGTTGTAGGTGATGGAGGTCGATTTCTAGAAAATTGTGCACTAGAATTTGCTGAAACTACTTGAGCATGATACCATCATCCATATGCATCTCTTGATGAAACAACTCGGTAAATGGATGCATGGATATCGAAAAAAATTAAAATAATTGTAGGTGATGGAGGTCGATTTCTCAAAAAGTGTGCACTGAAATTTGCTGAAATTTCTTGGGCATGTTACTGTCATCCATATGCATCTCCCCCTGAAACATATCAGAAAATAGATGCATGGTTTTCAAGATGTGAAAAAAATAATTTTCTACTCTATGTATTTTGGCTTCGTGTAGCAAAACAGAGCCCTCCTGCAATATTTAGAAAAATGAGGGAAATGAATGGGAAAAGCTTGGGAATGATGGCTGGATGGTGGAAATAGATGAGGGTGATGGATTAGCATGGACTTGATCCCTCTAGGGCATCTGAGCAAAGGTGGAGAAAGTCCAACTTTGACTTCCTTTGACTAGAATTTTGGCCAACTTTTTCTTTTGGTGCTAAAGTGTTGCTATTGCTTACAAAGGTTGGAGAGCACCTACATTCACGAAAGGGAAATACATGCAGAAAATATTTTTTTCTTTTTCATTTTTTAATTTTTTTTCTTAGGCCTACTAGCTGCTTCAATGAGGTTTTCAACTAGTATGTCTGCCTAGGCACCTCAAATGAGGTTTTCACCTAAGATCTTTTCTTTTTTCTTTTTTTTCCCTTTTCCAACCCATTGACTGCCTCATGGAGGTTTTCAATCAATGAGCCAATCTCAGGTGCCTAAAATGAGGTTTTCTCCAGAGATTTTATTTTTTTCTTCTTAATTTTTCTTTTTGAATTTTCTATCCTACTCTACATGAAAAGCAAAATCTCTTTCAAGTATAGGAATACTTCCAATGGAACCACTTAAATAACTAGATGACAAATAAAATCAATGTAAGCTCGAAAAATATTCATTGACATGTACCTGAATTTAAGAGACCAAATCCTTTGACTGAGATGATATTAGGAATTGTTGAAGAAGAGTTTGTTGTCGCAACTTAATGATTGTTTGGAACCATATTTCAATATTGTTTTGATTCCCCTGGTCAGGTAGCTAATTTGGATCATCTTGGATGTCTTCTTATTCTATGAAATTCATATCTTCTACTTTTTGTTGATTATTATCTTAAACACATAGAAGATCTAATGGTAAACATGATGTAACTCCCTCAACCCCTAATTATGATGTCTACTCTTCATCGAGTGCATCCCATGATTCTTTGATCTTCTCATTTGAATCTTCTTCTTCTAGTTGTTGCCCTTTAATGGAATCAAGGGAGTCTATTTTTTGAAATACTCTTCTTAAGCTACGATAAATATGATTGAGATGAAGAGGACAAGTTTGTAAGTGTTGTGCCTCAACATTGTATGTGGGTTGAGCTACTTCGTTGTGTGGATTTGGAAATGGTGCTACATGTAGTTGAGTGGGATTGGATATTTGAGATGGTTTTGGTGGAGGTGGATGGTAGCGATAACATGGAGTTGGGTATGGAGGATATTGAGGATATTATGGATGGATCCCACAAGTTCCTTGCCAACCTTGTTGACAATATTGTTTTTTGGGTTGAGATGGCTGAGGTTTCCAAGGAAAGGGTATTTTCCAATTACTTTGAGGTGGATGTGCATAACTATTTCGAGAATATTTAGTGTTCTTGGACAAATGCCTAACCATCTAGATGTAACAGCAGGTCTCGAAACAACAGACAAAGTAATATCTACCTTTTCTATAATCAACCAATAAAACAAGAGAGAAGAGAAACCTACTTGTAGTTTTCGCTAGCTCCTTGTCTCCCTTGACTGATCTTGTTGCTCCTTTCCATACTTAAGCTGCTTGTAAAGTACCTACACAAACACAGAAACAAAAACCCATCAAGGCAAATCATAATGATATATTTCTTATAAATAACATGGAATCGATAACATGATATACATATGAAAGAATTAACATATAACACAAGCATAAGGAAAAAGTCCTGAAAACTTTATTAGTAAGAGGAAAGATTACAACTGATATGAGCTCGATCGAGTGACACTCCTCCAATTCAATCCCTCTTCACCTTATGACAATCAAGACACTCCAACACTATTACAATACTTGCACTCAATTCTAATCTCATATCACCAGCATCTCCTTGCAACTCAATATTTTTGAGCCCCTAATCTCTTAGATGAGCAATCATTTTATAGGTGAGTGAAGGAGTTTATGCCATCAATGGTCATAATGAATGCCTTTCTAAATTTAGAAATTAGTTCCATGGAAGAAGGGATAGGAGATTGATGTTTCCTAATTCCCTTCCTCATCCAAATGCGAACTCAAAGGAGTAGGTGGCATTGAGAAGCTTCTAGAGGCTTCCAATGGATAAGGAATCTTCAAACCCTCATAGAAGTTCGCTCAACATAGGCCAAAGAGGGACCAAGTGCGCTACATAGCACCTTTTCAGTGTATGGTTTGCATTGTAGTGCACCCTAATGAAGGCCTACTTGCACTAATCTTCTTAGAGGTAGTTTTTGGATGTTTTCAGTGATGGAACTTCTTTGGAAGTGAGGCATTCTGATGACTAACTTTTTTAGAGCATGTAACAACTACACTAGGGGTCGATGGGTTGTAATAGTATCGATCTATAATTTGGGGTTGATGTGCCCAAATGGATCTGTAGCAGTTGCCATCTAAAGCATGAAGTCGTAAATATATATGTCGGGTGAAATGCTTTATCACGAGGAGAGGAAGTTTCGAAACGGAAGGTGACCTGCATCAATTTCAATACATATATCATGTTAATTTGATTTTTTCTCATGAACTAGCTGAGGGAAGGCATACCCATGCTCAACTTATAAACTTTCATTACATATACTAATATAGTCGGCTATAAATATAGACCCATGAATGGTTGACCATGAATGGAAGGCCATTGTACATTTGATTTAGTACTCCTAAAAAATATCACATCCCGGATGGATGAAACTAGATCTAGGGTCTTCAATCTCCTTCAATATTTTGCTCAAGTACAAGTCTAACCATGTGAATAGACGTTCTAAAGTCAAACATGGAAAGACATCATTTGATTACTAGCCAATGATGTAATCCATTAATAGACGCAAGACGGATCACCAATAATTTTAATGACCCTCAAGGTACTAGAGTACATTTTGCATGGTGTGAATAAATGATTTAATGTCGAACACCATACAAATTCTTTTGGTCAAAGGCCGTTGATGTCAACCTATCGCTAGAAGTGAGAGACCTACCATTGAAGTATGAAAGCTTCAAGGTACCGAAGGGGTGTTTCTAAGTCAACTTCTTAGATGATGTGTTGATGTTTACAAGAAGCAGCTCGTCATAGGAGGGCCTTGATGTATCCCACATCTATGACATGAAACGAGGTACATGATTTTGGAGTTGAATGAAACGACTGGTGACACAAGGTTCAGGAATGGTGGTTATGAAAATGAAGGTTTACGGTATTGAAAAAGATGAAGTTTGAAATGATTGAATTCTCTTGAACATGTCGGCGACACTAAGATGAATTGGTAGCATTGACCCAAAACAATGTAATGGATGGTGTGATAGACCAACAGTGTGATAACCAACAAGATGAATTACCCAACCCACATAGTCAAGATGATGAGGTGAAAGTCTCATGTTCAAGAGCAGCTTGCTACCATTAAGTTTTGTCGACTTTTTCCCATTTTCCCCAGTCATTGCTGACTAGTACCTCTTTATTTTTTATCAATCTTGAGGAGGATAACATATGCTTATTGCATAATTTCACCCTTCGGGCGAATCCATCACTATTTGATGCTTTAACGAGTCTAGTGAAGGTGAAATTCGAGCTTGTCTAGATGGACAAGTTTGTCGCTACTTGATGTTTTTAATGAGTTTAACGACAAAGACAATTCTGTCCCTTTCATGTTTAGAGAGTTTGAAAAGGGAATAAAAGGAAACTCCATAAGTTATTTTTCGTAAAATAATCTCTCAAGTCCGAAAAAGTGTAAAATAATACAAGACAGATGTCGTTTCTAGTCCTTTAATGAGCTGGAATAGACAAGCGCTCAACAATATTTTCATATTTAGAGAGTCTGAAAAGAGTTTAAAGAGGACTCTAAGGGAGTTTCTTTTTGTTTTGAACAAATCTCAAAAAAGAAACAAAAGTTTGCTTTGTGGTCAAATATGTTCAATTTAAACTTGAGTAGATTGAATTCTGCTTTCATCTGTTAAACCTACTCAAAAATCCATCAAAGAGGATTAAAAATGCATGTTCATGGATAAAATGAATAAAAACTAACATTTACCCAATTAATATGCAGGAGATAAACATAAAAACAAGTTTTATTATTCATTTTCACCATTTCACTTTTACCCTTTAACTTTGGTGCTCTAGAGCAGTTTTTCTTTTTTTTTTGTAAGTTTTGGTAGGACTCTCCTATTTTCGTTTCCATTACATACCCACTACGGGGGAAGGGTATCCCAATATTTGAACCCAAAACTTCTGGTTCGGTGAGACTTCATTTCCACAGCCACTGCCGCTTGAGCTACCCCATGCGGATGCTCTGGAGCAGTTTTGCACGTCAAAGTTCACTAGCTAATTGTGGAGGATTCAATGGACCATTTCTCGTCCCGTCTGGACCAGGTAGGTGCTATCCCTATTCTCTTTCATTTAATTCCATTTATTTTCAGTTTTAAGTAAAAAAAATTGGTTTTTGAGGCCCCTAGGTTTTCATTTTGCACACTTTGGATCAGTGCACCCTTTCAATATCGAAAGGTGCGTTGCATTGCATACGCCTAGAAGGAAGTATACATTGTAGCACATTGTCTCTAATGGAGGGGTGCAATGAGCATAAAAAACAAATATTGACAGTTTTTTTCTCCCAAATTTCAACTGTTTTTTGCAAAAAAAGGATCCTAATTTGTCTAATGGTTGCATTTCAAAAATTCATCGAATCAAAATGGTGATTATATGGAGAGAATGAGAGCATGAAGAACAGGACATGATTTCCCTACATAATCAGGGAACAGTTGATGTCCTAAGGAATTGTGGGTTACTGAAGTATTTTCAATTATCCAGCATGTGGGAACAAATTGACTTTTACAGTACCTTGTTTGTTCTTGGGATCTTATTGATCAAGTTTTTCACATTAGGGGCAAAGTGATCCCCTTTACCATCAATGATATTTACTTTCTGACTTGACTTTCAAGGCGGGGTGCCCCCATCTCATTATCAAGATTTACCAGAGGAGGTGAATTAGTGAGAGATTATATACGATAGTTCTACCGGGAAGGAGCTCAACCTAGTAGAGATGGAAAGATCAATATCAGGGATGTTAGTGATTCACTGTTGAGAACAATCCTTTTTACCTTTGCCAAACTGTCTAGCAATGCAACTTTACACTTGGCAAACAGGTCATATATGTAGTATGATTTAGAGTGCTTGGAGCCAAAGGTGTTCAACTGGTGTGAGGCAGTTCTTTCATCCATGAAAGAACAACTGACCAAGGTAAAGAATGGAAAGAAAAAAAATTTTGGTTATGGGTCTATCTTGATTTCTTTGGCCTTGGAGAGAATTCTACTCATGCAGCCACAACACATCTCACTGGGAGTACCTGGACCTAGAGACCCACGGATGCAGAGGTGGGTAGATCTTATGGCTAGGCATGCTAGCTAATCATTGATCTCATTTACCCTTGCTTTCATTGAGTGGTTTAACTGACAGGACAGGACCTTCACAGAATATCCATATTCAGGAATGGATTTCATGGTGATCCAGATCTGATGTTACCGGTTGGAGCGTAGTGGAGTGCTATTGGTAAATTGTTTGACCAAAGTGTTTTTTTTTTAATTTCAACTTTTTTCATGTTTTTTTATTATTGCCAAGACTAAACAAACATTTTTTTATATGCATGCAAATGTTCTGTTCGACCAGTGGGACATCAACGGGAGGCAGGTGTGCCAGTATAGAGAGATGTTGGGAGAGTAGTTCTCCGAGACTTGGATTTAGTAGAGACATTGGTCGAACTACATGATCACATAGAGGGTTTGACCCTATGTATTCTAGATGTCTGGATCGAGGAGTTACCTATGCGATTCCAACACCATGCCATTGGCATGCCGAGTCGTTGGATGAGACTCCTATGCATAATAGCACAGGCTATGCCCTACTATCATGAGCAGCACTAGTCTACTTGGATATTGTTTGCATACATTTTTTAGTTTTTTGGGTCAGATAACCAATTTTTTTCTTGGACATAAACTATCTGTAAAAATGTATATACAACTATCTATTTGACTTTCAGAGTTTTATTATGGTTAAGTGATGCAATCCTATTTAAATTATGATGTGAAATGAAAATGTTTACTTTACATATGTCACAAATGTCTATATCTAGAGAGTCAGTTAATGTGTTTAGATTTCTGGAAATATATTGATATTGAATAAACTCAAAATACCTTTCCAAAATACAAATTCTAAGGAACATGCGATGAATTGTTGGGTTTCAAACTGTATAGATGCCTATAAGTTGTAGTACAAGAAGTTGTGAGTCTAGCCTAATGGTGATTCAGTGTATGCTAAGAGAAATGGCATCAGAGAGGAGTTCAATCAATGTGTTATACTCAACGACATTTTTTATCGATCACCCAATACATATCCCTCTAAAACTCACTAACTCGCCACTTGGAGCGAAAATGCTCCATGCTGTAGAAGATGAATTATGCATACTACAACTAGCTCGATCGGCATAACCAACAAATGGTTCCAAAAAGTTCGACCTCTGCAACAAATGCGAAGTGGATTACCTAACCAAATAAAAACTCCAAAATAAAGACACATACAAATGCAATCAAAGCATATATACAGTGAGTTTTACTACATTCAACTAAGCATAGTAACATTTAAGGTACAACCCATTTTGGGGCTGCGACAATGGAATCCCATCATAGTCCACTAACTTGTAGGAACCTTTTGTCAACACACGTTTAACAATATAAGGGCCCATCCATAGTGGTTCAAATTTTCCTACTCCAAGTTTATCAGAATCTTGATTGTAAAGCAAGACTAGGTCACCTTTTGAGAAGACACAAGGCTTAACATTTTTATCATATTGCACCTTGATGTATTTTTTATGCACCTCGTTAGCTACTGTGGCATCACGATGAGTTTCATCTAGATGGATTAACCCCAAGAAATGCATTTCTTCTTCAGAAGTGTCAGGTAGCAGGTCAATCGCGAGTTTGAGAGACGAGATTTCACGTTGGATTGGTAAGACTGCTTCCAAACCATACACCAATTGGAAAGGCGTAAATCTGGTCGCATTTCTCACCGAGGTTCAATATGCCCACAAAGCCGAGTACAGGATTAAATTTAGATTCCTTTTATGAACACCAATCATTATCTACAACATGCACTTAAGGACTTTTTTGATAGCTTCAACTTGTCCATTAGCTTGCAGGTAGTATGGAGTAGAACTATCATGTGACAGTCGTAATTTGGAAATTAATTTGACCATCATGTGATTGTGAAAATGTGACCCATGATTTGTAACTATAGCTTGTGGCACACCAAACTTGGCAACCACATGGTTGAAAAAAAATAGAGCAGCCGATTTTCCACTATTGTCCAATGTTGGCATCGCCTTGGCCCATTTGGTAAAATAGTCAATGACAACTATAATATACCCATGACCCCCAGCCAAGGTGGGGTTACATGTCATAAAGTTAATTCCCCATTTTGTGAATGGGCCAACAGCAATGAATGGATGTAGTGGTGTAGGTGGTAATCTAGTTTTACAGTCAAATATCTGACAAGAATGGCAACTTCTGATAGCAAGAATGCAATCTTTGAATATGGTTGGCCAGAGGTAACCAACATGTTGAATTTTCTGTGTAGTTGTATAACTAGATACATTCCCCCCACAAGCATCTAAATGACACTCATTCAAAGCTTTTTCATTCTCCTCATGAGTAAGGCACATATGTAAAATTGTATCGACACCACAATGATAAAGTATATCACCAATGATTAGATAATTTTTGGCTTGGTATCGAGTATGTTGTTTTTCAAAGCGAGAGGTATTAGGCCGAAAAGGTTGGGTCTGGAGATAGACCAGTATATCCCCATACCATGGATCACTTGATGAGATAAGAAGCAGAGACTCATCCAAGATTGATGCTTTTGATGTTAAATCATTGGAGGATGACGGAAGATTGCAAAGTAACTCAACAAAGACAAGAGATTTCTTTGACTTAGATTTGATGAATTCCAAACCAAACTCCTGCAAGATAACTAACCATTTCGAATATTTTCCCCCTAGCAATTGATCTGACAAGATGTATGTCATAGGGTTGCAATCTGATATAATGGCAGTTTTATGGAGGAGGATGTAATGACGAAATCTCTACACAGCTTGAACGGCTGCCAAGGCTAACTTTTCGACATATGAAAAATTACTTTCTATATCGTTGAGCTTACAACTCAAATAGTAAATAGGATGTTCAATTCCATTTTCTTCTTGAACTAAAGCCATACCAATGGTTGTATCTACAGCAGCGAGATACAAGTAAAAGTATTTTTGATAGTTTGGGGAATACATTAATGATGCTCTAATCAAGGAATCTTTGAAAGCATCAAAAGAAGCTTGCACAACTTGGTCCTAATGGAAGGGTACCCCTTTCTTCAATATATTGCGGCCCTCTGCGGCAATCTTTTGTGGCCTCCCAATTTGTGCTCTGCGGCCCTCTTATTGTGCTACATCTCTGGTTTGTCGATCTAGTAATACTAGTTAAAAGCTAGTAATCTATAGTAATACTTTGGCTCCCCGATCTGCGACCCTCTATGGCTTCCTGATCTGTAGCCCTTTGTGGCAATCGTTTGTAGTCAGAGATTTATTTCTTGATTAGGGTTAAGCGTTTTCTTCGAAGAAGGTTTAATATCCACATAGGATTAATATTCTGTGAAGGATCTGGGCACTTTGTTGTCATATGCGCTTCCAGGAGGCCCTTTGTGGCAATCTTATGTGGCTTACTGATCTGCGGCCCTCTGTGGAAATCTCGGTAAAATGTTATGCGGCTCCCATTAATTAAAACATCTCAGCAATCTTCTATGGCTTCCCGATCTATGGCCCCCTATGGCAATCTTCTTTGGCTTCCCGATCTGCGATCTGCGGTCCTCTTATTATGCTACATTTGTGGTGTGTTGATCTTGTGGCTAGAGATTACAGATCTGAGACACAGATCTGAAAGACCTATGTGGCTCCCTTCTCTAAATGGATCCCAGCTTCACAAAAATAGATGCTAACTCAATTTTGTCTGCCTCTGTGGGGCAAGCTCCTGCCCATATCATCAATGAAGCCCTAGCTCCCACTGTCCAGGTGGTCCAGGCCTCACTCGATGAGGCTTTGAAGTTCTTTGAAAGTGCCCTAATCTAGCAATTCAATGGTTTTTAGCTACGGCTGAAAACTCTCCATAACTGGACCTTGGAAGTATGGAAACCTATAATTCCT
Source organism: Pinus taeda (assembly GCA_000404065.3). Taxonomy (NCBI): domain Eukaryota; kingdom Viridiplantae; phylum Streptophyta; class Pinopsida; order Pinales; family Pinaceae; genus Pinus; species Pinus taeda. Next base: position 9,610 of record APFE031710451.1, read on the forward strand.
TATGCAATTAATATCTACCCGTGTGCTATAGGTTTCTTTATAGTAGATTTTGAAAGCCCTGAAAGCAAACAATGTATTCTAGATTCTAGCCCTTGGTTTTGGGAAAAATCAGGCCTATTCATGAAGCCATGGAACCCATCATTCGATCCGTCAACAACAGTCATAACCTCAGCACTAGTTTGGGTGAGATTTCCAAACTTACCCTTGCATCATTGGCTTTTCTCTTCGCTAAAATCCATTGGAAATGCAATTGGGAAATTTGACTACAGGTGCCCAGAAACAGAGGAATATGCAAGAGCCACCTATGCACGCATCTGTGTGGAAATGGACTTCAGCGCTAGATTCCTAGCTGAAATACACCTAACAGGTAAAGACTATGTGTGGAACCAGAAACTCGATTATGAAAGTGTCCTTTTCAAATGTTGATCCTACTTTGAGATAGGCCACCTATCCAAAAATTGCCCAAAAGCCTCCTAGAAAAATTCTGCTAGAAAAAATCACCACAGATCTACATGGTGGGAGGGAGCACAAAAAGAACACTACACTGTCATCAAATAAGAATACTCTCGAGAAAACTTTGAATCAAAAGAAACTGGGCAAGAAAGAAACAACTCTCAAGACAAGTAGGGGGAAAGCCCTGTCCAACAACAAAAGAGTGAACTCGACAATTATGAGGATTCGAATACAGCACAAAATAAATCTTCATTTAACAACAAAGTAGATCTCCTATACCAAACTTCTTCTCTGACTATCTTCAAAAGGACAAACACAATAGATCGTGAAGCTAAGACACCAATATCCAAAGAACTAGAAAAGATGAAGGAGATGCAAGACAAATAAAGGTGGAAGACCATAGAGAAAAAAAAGAAAGCTACAGTACTAATCTCGCCAAGAAAGACGAGGAGCCATACAATTAAAAACTAAGAAAATTATACGTCTAATAGACCAATTTGGTCTCAGTGGAAACTAACCACCACCACCACCATCATCATCATCATCATCATAACCTTTAGCTAATTCAGCATAGTTTGGAATGAACCTCCTCAAAAAGTTTTCCTTCCCTTGAAGTCTTTGTATCTGTAACAAGTTTGAAAGTGGAGGCAAGTCAAGGATTCCCTGAACCTTAATGGGATCAAGTTGAATTCCATATTTAGAAACTATGAATCCAAGCAATCGACCAGAGCCAACGCAAAACACACATCTATGTGGATTCAGTTTTATCTTGTAGTGTCGTCATCGTCAGAATATCGTTCTCAAATGTTGCGGGTGATCAGTCTATTTTTGTGAATGAGTAGGCAAATCATCAAGATAAGGTTGAACAATGTGCTTTATGTCATGGAAGGCATAATTCATCACTCTCTAAAATGTAGCCCCTACATTCTTTAAACCAAATGGTAGCTTTCGATAATTGAATGTGCCCCACAGACATATAAAAGTGGGTTTTGATTGGTCCTATGGGAAGATATTGATTTGATTGTAGCTAGAAAATCCATCCATGAATGAAAAGATTTCAGACCCGGAATGTTCGTCAATAATCCGGTCGATAAAAGGTGTAGGATAATTGTCATTTGGACATGCTTGGTTTACATCCCTATAATCGATGCACACTCAACTTGTTCCTTGTTTTTTCATCATTGGAACAATATTAGATACCCAATCAGTAAGAGGTACAGGGAAAATGAAGCCAACACACAAAAGTTTTTCAACCTCTACTTTAATGGCAGTAGCTTTCTTAGGATGAACAGGTCGAAGCCAATGTCACATTGGTTTGACATCAGGGTACATTTTAATCTCATGTTCACAATACTTTAGTCAATGCCCGGCATCTCCTCATAAGGCCATGCAAAGATATCTCGAAATTCGCAAAGAAGAGCATAGTAATTATCAAGTTCCAATGGAGAACGAGATTTGCTGACATCAATGTTTTCTATAATGTTTGGCTTGGTTTAAATGTTTATAGAAATTATTTCTTCTATGTTGGAAAAATTACGCTCAGAATCTATAGTATTTATAGAATTTGACAAAAAAATCAATGATTGATGGGTGATTTAGTTCATTTGAATAATCTTCATTGTCATCTCGACGGTGGGAATGATGATGATAATCCTCCCATGGCATCTCCTATCATCATTGATGTGACAATTCCTTCATTCGTAGAATTTATACGTGAAAAGGGATCCAAAGAGGTACCATATTCTAATGATCTATCTACCCATACAATTGTTGAGCACAGATTAGGGTTTGTCGCACAAGCCTGAAAAATTGATTTCTATGATGATTCAATGGGGCTTAGAGGAAACACCTCGCTATGACCATTAGTTTCAAAGTAGTTGGAAATCTTCGTAAAATCAGATGATGTAGAAGAAATCATGTTGCAATTCTCTACTCTTGGCACTTCCACCAAACTAGATGGTGACGGGAGGGTAAAAATGCCCATCAGGGAAGGATCTTTAAGGAGACCTACTCCAACACTTTGAAGTGACAGTGGGTTTCCATGTATCAATTGAATGCTTCCCGTAGCCTGTGAACTATTGGCAAAGAAGGCTAGCTGATCAATGACTGTGATTCCACCCTTGAAAGGAAATGAAATTGTATGATAGTACGTGGAAATGACAACATCCATAACATATAACCAAGGCCTTCCTAGTAAAATGTTGAATCGAGGAGTCCATCAACTACCTCAACGTCAACAGTAACTGTCTTGCCCCTTAGTTCGATTTACAAGTTACTCAAAATCCCATATGGAGTATATGTTCTTCCATGAAAGGCTTTTAACGTAGTTGGTGATCATGACAATGGCGGTGAACCAAGTGTTTTCTAATAGCTCATGGACATAATGCAAATAGATGCCCCCTCATCAATAATAGTTCGATGAACATTCTTATTAAGACATTTTACTTGTATTAGGAAAGCTAATTGTGCCAGTAACTATGGTGAATACCTCGCATGGTTAAAAACCACTAGATTTGAATCCGTAGGATCTATTCCACCTACTGTTGACAATAAAGCCTGTTTCTAGGAGGGACAGTTTTGCAACACATCGAGTGTCGACATAGCTGAAGGAGATTGAGCTAGATCTTCCACTATATTATAGTTTTAAGTTGCTCGAGCATGAGGATTGAATATTGATTTGTCCACAACTCCCTTTGGTGGCTTTATCGTCAATTCAAGTATAACTGGTGGAACAACTTTTGATGAATTCGAGGTCGAAGTACTAGGTTGATCAGTGGTTTGGTTATTCGATGATGACATATTTCCATAATCTTTCTTTGACACCAAAACATCATTTTGTGGATTTTTGATGGATAATATGAGTACTTGGGATGTGGAAGCATGATCAGTTGCAACCAAATGTGTCTCCGAGGTTGGAAATGGATCTGTCAACACTGCTGATGTGGTTGAAGTATTTAAAAAATCAAAGACCTTAGAATGATGTGGAAAGTATCTTGTATAATGCTCATCATTACATATCAGACATGGATAACGAGGCTTCCTAGCCATGGTAGGGTAATCAAATGATTTCTCTGGAGTGGAATTTTCTTGTTTCTTTTTATTATTCTTCCCCTTTTTCTTGCCTCCTGGTTGATTTGGGTTCTTTCCTTTATCCGATGACATGGCATTAATCTCTGAGGCATGAGTGTTTTCTAATGCATTTTCATCTTCATTGGAAATAACAAGAGTTTGACTAGATGATCTTCATGTTGCATGTGAGCTTGAAGAACCAATCACACTGTCACCATCATGAGAGTCCTTACTCGATTGTGGGGGTGGTGGAACAGTGTAAGCTAGTCTAGGTGCATTGGTGATTTTATCATAGAGCGTGTAGGATTGTGTGTAAATCAAATCCAAGTATTGGGCACCAGTAATAACTTGGTCTTTTGTGACAATTCCACCTTTTTCCACATCCTCGGTGATTGATGGCAACAAGGACTTTATGAACCACTCAGCTAAAAGATGATCGGGAACGTATGTCTTAACCATTCGACGACGATGCCTCCACTCATGACTATGATCTGATATATGGGTAGAGGTAGTCTATTTAAAGTTGGTCAAGAGTTTGTTCCAGTATCGAATCTGAGAGGTAACTGGAAGTGGGTCAAAAAGGTAGTGGCTAAAGTGGTGAAGTTACCGAAAGAAGCTCTTAGTAATTCAATGTACCATTTAGCAGCTGGACCAGTAAGCGTTCTTTGAAAAATATGAAGTCTGATCAAATCATCATTCAAAGTTGGATGAACACCATAAATGAATGGTCGTAACATGATTTGATGGGTCTTCTCCAAGATTTCCATTAAACTTTGGAATATTAGATGGTAACTTATGTAGAATTGCCAGCCACCAAGGTACATATGTGATTGGATCATTGGTGAGTTGGTTTAAATCTGGTAATTCTAAAGTTGCTACGAATGGCAATTGTCAATTCAAGTCAGGTTGAGTATACCCAGGATATGATGGAATTTCCTGTGCAATAGGTCATTGCTAACCATCGTAGGGCATCTGTATTTGGTAACCTTGGTAATATTGTTGAACAAAACCAGTATAAGGTGGTTGTTGATAACCAAAATGAAATTGTGGTTGTCCATAACCTACAAAGCCTTGTTGCCCAGGACCTTGGTAAGCTTGATATTGACCAAAAACACGTTGAGCTTGTGAACCAAGTCCAAACTGAGGTTGGAACTCTTGGAATTGTGGTTGTTGGAATTGCGCTAGCCACAGTTGTTGAACCAACTATTGCTGCCCAGCAATGAAAGGTTGACCAAGTTGTGGATCAACTATACCAGTGTAAGTTTGGGTCAGTCCAAATAAAGGTATACTAATTTGAGGTTGTTGCCAAGCTCCAGAAACAAGTGGTTGTTGTATAACAACTTTAGAAACTTGAACCTCTTGACTTGAAACTTGTGGTTGCAAGGGAGAAGGATCAGTTTGAGCTTGTGAATGTGGCACAGTAGTAACAACAGGTGTAATAGGAATTGTTGACACAGTTTGCATTGGTTGTGTTGGATACACAAACCTTCACTGAGTTGGCATTATTGGTTGTCATTAACAAACTCTAATTCCAGGTTGACTTGAATATTGTGGGAAATTACCATATGGTTGTCCCCCGGAATAAGGAGGATACAGTGAATAAGCATATTGCTCTCCATATGGTGGAAATTCATTATTTAATGGATACACAGGTCTTTGATGACCAAATTGCCCAACATGATACTGATGTGTAGGATCAAACTGTTGAGTTCACATTAAAGAAGAACTAGGTAGAATTCCGGTTGAGAACATGGGTGATGACCATGGTGTAGAAACAACACCTGAGTGGGTTCTTAAAAATGATTGGTGACCTACCGAGACAGATGATTCACCATACAAGTGCGACTCAGGTGTCATAGGAAACATCGAAGGAGTTACAATAGAAGATTCTGCTATAGTTGCATCAAATGATACAGTCTTGTATGTTGACGGTTGTTCAACCATAGTTAATTGGCCCAAAAGTTGTCCTAAAGATTTGATGTGTACTTGAAAGGAAGCTGGATCATATGAAGAAAAGTAATCAAGAGTAGTAGGATAAAGATTAAGCCTACTTCCAAAATGAAACAGGGTTCCAGGTCTGGAATCTTCTACCAATTCCTCCTCTATGGCAATCAAATATGGTGGAAGAACTTGACTGTCAGGTTTGTAAAAGATTTCTGGTGTTGATGGAAGTGTAGTTTCAACAGCAATTGATGTCTGAGGGGTAACAACTTTTGAATGTTGAAATTCAAAGTCCAGATGTTCACGTAAATGAACAATAGTTTCAAAGGGAGGTTCCTGAACAATTTCAGGTTCAGATGTAACTTCTATTTGAACTCGAATAGATTCTGGACCAATTCCTTATTGAGCTGTTACAATTTTAGAAGCACTTTCTTGCTGAATAATTTCAATTTGAGTATCAAATTGTTGTTGGACAACCTCGGTTACTGTTTCGCTAGGATCAATGCTAATGTCCTCAGGTAATTGTGAAACTTCTTCTTTAAGAATGGATGTACCAGAAATAGTGGGAGTAACTGGAGTCTCTATAGGTACTGAAATAAATGTTTCAGGTAATACAAATGAAGAACTAGGAGTTTTGTACTAAACTCAGTTAAGTGAGACCACTTTGTCTGAATTGGTGTCACTTTGGGAGGCAAAGGCGGTTGGCTCGCTATTCTCCCCAAATGACAGGGTTTGGGTTGATGTTCCTCCACGATTGCTAATTGATTCTATCAACTTAAAATCAACTAAGGAATGAGGATGTTATTCATGGTCAATTTTATGACACTGAAACGCAACTTCTCTTTTTCATTTTTAAAGAGTCGAGAAAAAGCAGAAGATGACTCTAGTCACCTTCAATGTTTAATGAGCCTGAAAGGGCAAGTGCTTAGATGATCCTTTTACTTTAAAGAGTTGAAAAGGAATGAAAGTGCTTACTCTAGAGATTCTATACAAGAGGGTTTACCAAACAAATCACAAAACTACAATATACACTTTGGTGATAAATGAAAGAGAAATGACCAAGGACTTTACATATGGTAGTCAATCTTCCCAAATGCCGTGTTTAGTGCATTGCGATTGGTAAGGTGGAAGACTTGGCTTCCTAAGGATAAAGGATTTTAACCTATTAGGGTCTCCCACCATATACTCGATGGTAGAGGGAGCACAAGTACGCACTAGCACTTATTGAATGAGAGAGGAGGAATCACCCAACCTTAGTGAAAACGGCAGCCGCTAGGTTTAAAGACGTTGGAACACATCTCTAGCCTAGACATATAGATGTTTTTCGTTAAGTTCCAATGTGTTATTAGATTAATTAATGTAAATTTTAGGTTGATCTTGCTTAAAATTTTCCTTTCGATTTCTCCGCATGATGTTATTCTGAAATTCCTAGGAATGCAACTATCATGATAAGCACTCTTTCCATTTAATTTCAACAATTAAAATCCTAGCTATGAGGGATAGAGCATACAAGTACTTTTTGAACAAGCAAAAAAGAGCTCAAACTAATGCAATTCCTTAAACCATTCCTTTTGAACACACAAACTCAAACTCTAAAATGCAAATTGCATGTATTTCTTTTCAGTTTCTCTTTTCATAAAAAATGACAATTTGTGACAATTTCTTTTAAAAGGGAAAGGAAGACTGTACGAAACTTTCGATTTTAAAGAAATGAATATTTTCAACACTTTAAATTAAAATACAAATCAAATGCACAAATAAATCAATCAATTATTTATGAAGGAAGACTTTAGGACACTTCATTTTTCGAAGACAATGACAATTTTACGACACTTCTCTATCAACAAAACAAATCGATCAAAACTACCTTTCGACAGTGGATTGTAAATGATAAAACAAATACATAAAAAAACATCCAACAATCCAATCTAAATAGGGCCAAATTAAGGAGATGAAAAGGTATTTTCAAAGACAAAACGTCATTGACATTCAACAACTCATTCAAACAAGAGAAAATTGGCAAAAACTTTTAGTTCTTAGATGGGAAACTGACCCTAAAGGGATCAGCATAGGCAATAGTTAGAGATAGTACGATGAGTCGCACTAAACCTATGCGGGAAGTGCACTGTGTCCATCATCTGACTGCACTGATGACAATAAGAAATTCTGAAGGCAATTTTGTCACAATTTTGACTCAATTTTCAATGAAAGAGGAGTGAAATCAATAAATGACCACAAGTATAGTATGTAGAAACGTCTTAAGAGGTTGATAAGCTACTAAGATGGATAAACGTTCCCTAGTATTGTTGCCAATTTGTTTCAGGAATATTTAGTGTTCTTGGACAAATGCCTAACCCTCTAGATCTAGTAGCAGGTCTAGAAACAATAGACAAAGTAATCTCTACCTTTTCTATAATCAACAGATAAAACAAGAGAGAAGAGAAACCTACTTGTAGTTTTTGCTAACTCCTTGTCTCCCTTGACCGATCTTGCTACTCCTTTCCATACTTAAGCCGCTTGGAAATTACCTGCACAAACACGGAAACAAAAACCCATCAAGGAAAATGGTAATGATCTATTGCTTATAAATAACCTGGAATCGAGAACATGATATACATATGAAATCATTAACATATAACACAATCATAAGGAAAATTTCTTGAAAACTTTATTGATAAGAGGAAAGATTATAACCCATATGAGCTTGATCCAGTAGCACTCTTCCAATGCAATCCCTCTTCACCTCATGACAAGCAAGACACTCCAATACTATTACAATACTTGCACTCAATTCTAATCTCATATCACCAGCATCTCGTTGCAACTCAATATTTTTCAGCCCTTGATATCTTAGATGAGTGATCCCTTTATAGGTGAGTGAAGGAGGTTATACCATCAATGGTGATAATGAATGCCTTTCTACATTTATAAATCCATTTCATGGAAGAAGGGATAGGATATTGATGTTTCCTAATTCCCTTCCTCATCCAAATGCGAACTCAAAGGAGTAGGTGGCATTGACAAACTTCTAGAGGCTTCCAATAGATAAGGAATCTTCAAACCCTCATGGAGGTTCACTCAAATTGGCTCAGCGTAGGCCAAAGAGGGACCAAGTGCACTACATAACACCCTTACAGTGTATGGTTTGCATTGTCACACACCCTAATGAAGGCCTACCTGCGCTGATCTTCTTAGAGGTAGTTTTTAGATGTTTTCAGTGATGGAACTTCTTTTGAAGTGAGGCATTTTGATGACTAACTTCTTTAGGGCATGTAACAACTGCACTAGGGGTTGATGGGCCCTAATAGTATCAATATGTAATTTGAGTTTGATGTGCCGAAATGGATCTGTAGAAATAACCTTGAAGTTGTGAATTAGGCTCTCGCATCATACTAGATTGACTAGGTTGCCATGGTCCTCTTTGAGCTACATAACATAGTTGCTTTGGGGATTGACTTGCTCCATTTTCCACTTAGTAAAATTCCTTCAAACTTGGTAATGATGGGAAATATTTAACATCATGTGTGTTAGCCTCCTACTGCAGCAGGTATTCATCCTTCATGATTGGCATTTTTACATGCCAAATATGTCGTTCTTTGCATCCTGAAATACTCCATATTTGTTCCATTTTCCCTAGAAGAGGTTACAAGAATGCGCCAATCTAAATGCCACTGCTTTGTTCCATTATGATGATTTTTTCCATTTTTTGAATATTTCAGTTAAAAGGAGGTCCAAACAACTTAATCTTGGTCTCCCTAGGTTTCAATTTCCTATTGTAGGATATAGAGAATCATTATCTGTCCAAACAGCTCAATCTTGGCAGATTCTTAGATAGGTAGAGAAGCAAGGGTGCTCAACAGCTTAATCTGAGCCCCTAGCAGAAATAAGTGCAGATGTAGATAGGAGAACAGTGAAAAGAAAAAAGTTGAAAAGCTAGGTTTGCTAGTTCAAGCGCACCCAAACCAAAAGAAGAAAAAATGCTAGGTAAGTAGGCTAGGTAAGTAGTTTTGCAATTCCAGAATCATGGTGTGTGATCCATTTCATGTTTTCAAGTATCATATCTATATAGATCACAAGTCTGAGGCAATTTTCCATTTGAAGGACTTCAAGCGAGGCATGTCTAACTTCCCCTTTTTTTTCTCTTCCCCAAATCACTCACTAACTGCCCCTAAAGAGGTCAAGATCTGCTTGACATATCTCAGTCTCATCATTCTCCATATCAGTTGCCTTGGTAAAGATCTGCTGTACTCAAGGGATATTCGTACTTCCTCGAGGAGTCTCATTCCTCCTTAATAGCCTAAGATATCATACTTAGCGCTTTCCTATCATTTGTCATATTAACCACTAATTCTATTATGTAGCTCCCTATCTATTTCTCCCCCCCCCACTTAAACTATGTTAATAGCCTCCCTAAATACTTATCCCCTCCCCCTGGTTGAAAAATAACCATAAGTACACTTGGGAATTGCTAAGTTTGCCTGAAACATAGCAAGAACCCTCATTTTGCCCCTTTAAAACCATCTTCCAATGCAATGGACTCCTTCCAGAGCATGAAATTCCTCTTTTTTAGGTTATCGGACCCCTTCCGAGGCCTCAAATACTCTTCAAAAGCATATATACCCTTCTTCCGATCGCAATAACCCTTGCCGACTACCTTAACATTCTTCCTATCTCTTTGGACCCCCTCCGACGCGATATCGCAGTCGGAGGTCTCAAGGCTAATGTTGCTCGTTTTTTGTCCTCCCCGATGGATGCTCCACCGATGCCATTTCGCAAATCGGCGTATCGCAATAATATATGCCCCTTCCCCTTTAGCCGATGCGATATCACAAGTCGCCAACCGGTGGTCGCAAGAGTCATGTTCCTGAATTGCATGTGGCTTCCTCTTGCTCCGATGCGACATTGCCATCGCATCAAGAGAGCATATTGCATCAAAAATACTTCCTCGCCGCATGCCTCCATTTATTCATATATTTCGTTTAAAACATGATTTATCATTAAGACATGTTTCACTGCAAATTCATCGCAAATCGTAGCATTTCAGTTATCGATAGTGCATCGCAAAAACATATAAGGCACCGCACCATCCAATGCCCTGCCACGTAACCCCGCTGACCTCATCCGTCGTACGAGGACCCACCGTTGATGTCATGCTGACGTCACCTACCAAAGAAGGGCGCACAAGCAAGAAAAATCATCCTAGGAGGCCCAGATTCAAATTCTGAGGCAGTTTTCGATGTGCGATTAGTGCTTAGCACTCATCGCGCATCGCTATGGGAAATATGCCAAAGTGGGGAATCTTTTTTTTAGCAGTTGTTTTTGCCACAAAAGGGCAGAAAAGGAGAAAATTAGTAGTTTGAAGAGGATCAGTAGAGAGAGAGAGAGTCCCGATTCAATTGTTAAAGAGTATCAGTGTTGAGGCGAAGTGTATCAGTGAAAATTTTCTCAGGGCTCGAGGCGAATAAAACATTAAAAGAAATCCTTAAAAGTCAAGAAGCAGTTAAGGAACCAGTCAAAGCTCATCATCACAATGACTGCACATTAAAACTAACATAAGATCAATGGACCAAAGCTCAAAGCACAGTTATTACAGAAACACTGCATCGAGCCACCAAGGACACCATGTTAACTCATTTTGATCTGGCTGCTTCTGGCGCAGCTAAATAGATATTTACTTGCATTTAATTTCAGCACAAGTTTAGATTTAAAAATCTTTTTTCCGCAGACCTGTTGAGGTCGGCTGTAATAAATATTTTTGGATATTTACCCTATATATACAGCCCTGAACAGAGGGGAAAAGGGGGTGGTTGGTTGGTTGGTTGTTTGATTTACTCCAAGAGAGACTCGCACAGTATATTTGATATTTTCTATAATCAAAGACTACTGAAAGCTTGGAGAATGTATTGTCTGATGGTTTTTCTAAGAGTGAATGATGGAATTCTTGTGCTGCTTTATGAATCAATAAGTGCTCCTCACCTCTGTTATTTCAATTTCACATATGCTCAAGTCACAGAACGAAAGTCTGGTTTAGAATTTGCTTAGCTGCACTCTATGCTCAGCCTCTGTGGTTTCTTAGTGTTTTCCTTTTGATTTAGGCATAAATATGGATTCCTTATGGCTCATATTTTCTCTATTTCACATATGGATTACTGTTATTTAGGAATTCTTAGCTGCTCCTAAATATGGCTTGTTCATCTTCCCTCTGCTAAAATGATTGAGAGATTCTTTGTTGCCTCTCATTCCTTAGCCCTCAATCCATTTCCATTCAGTTTGAATATTGTTTCATGAACAACTACCTTGCTCCTCCCTCCTCTTGTGACCAAGAAAACGTACCAACAGTCCCACTCCATGACTCCATGCCCAATGGTTTGAAACTTATCACACTATGCCTTGCCTCTTTACTTGAAAGCACCCTTCCTATACCCAAACCTTCTTCCACCCAAACACAAACAAAACCCCTGAACCCAGTAACTATCCTAAAATCAACATCAACAAAGCTATATCTAAAAGAGAGAGCCCTCTCTGATTGCAGGTGGGCTAGAACCTACAATCCAAAGACTGGTTTGTGGTTACCTCGGTCGTATCCCTTCAGGAGCCTAGGGACAACCTGAGTGTTAACATAATGGCGACTCCACTGGGAAACTCCTCAGCTAATCTCACAAAATCAGTCCGAAGCTCCACAGAAGAACAATCCAACTTTTAGAAGCATCTGTTTAGAAAAATTCCCAGAAAACAAGTTAGAAGTTGGCTCCCAAAAAGCGTTTGCGTCATACAAGGTCGAATCTAGACCCAAATCCCCCAGCTACTTTTGAAAATCTGAACCTAATTTCTAATATCCCTAGGAAGCAAGAGCATCAAGAAGACTTTACTGCTTCTACTCCGGAAACAGTTCAACCAAGCTGTGTTCCGACCCTTGTCAAATTTTTATTTCGTTCAACCCCAACTTCCCCTTGTTCATCATCCACTTCCCCAGGCACCTCTTCTACACCTCCATCCTTTACTCATACTACCACTACTACTCCGATTATCCCATTTATCGCCATTGTTCCTCTTATTCCTATTAATATGGCTAATAGATATGCACCTTTACAGTTGCCTGCTAATCTCGGGGCTATGCCTCAGGATTACCAGACTAAAATTACTTATTTTGATGGCGCAAATGCCTGCACAGCCCTTCAACACACAAAGAAAATGCAGGATTACTTTGAGAGCTATGAGATTGACGATGATAGTGTGAGAATGAAGATTTTTGTCCAAAGTCTGACAGGCGACGTCAAGACCTGGTTTAGAGCACTCCCAACCCATTCCATAACAGACCCAGAAGCCTTATATAAGTCATTTATCAACAGATGTGAGAAAAAGAAAGACCCCTTGCACATATTATCTGAATATGACACTATCAAAAGAGGTCGTCAAGAGAATTTCCTAGACTATTGTGCAAGATTTAATAGTGTCTATAATGCAATACCACAGAACTTAAGACCTCCGCCTGATCTTGCTTTGTATAAATTCCCTGATGGATTTGATGCTGAAATGGCTTATCAATTAAGGGAAAGAGCTCCTCAAAGCCTTGCAGAAATGCAAAATGTTGCTGTTAGTGTGGAGGAAAACCTAATTGCCAAAAGAAATAGAAGTAGAACCGAGAGAAGAACTACCTTCAAGGAAGAACCCTCAGCCTTGGACTAGAAGCTAGATGCTATTATTAGTGGCATGCATAGGCTGGTAGACAGAGTAGAGAATGTTGAGAGGAAATCAGCATGGGAAGGACAACAACCCAGTGCCATAAGGAACCCAAATTTCAGAAAGAGTTAGAACACAAATGTTGGTAGGGCTAGCCCTGACCATGATATTAGGCCCCCTTTGCAAGAAAACTACACAAAAGAATCCACATACAGTGAGATCACAGAGGAGACTCACATGAATTTGATAGATTCGAAAAATTAGCAACAAATTTATCTGACTCAAGAAGACCAAGATTACCATGATGAAAATCAATTTCAGACTCAGTCTAGTGAGTCTTTTGATTTTAAGCAAGGTTATGATTCTGTTGTATATGAGGTCCACAAACAATATAAGTTGAGAACGAGAACCATTGACGTCCCTACACCCAACAGAGCAAAAGAGAGCAAACAACCCATCAAGATTAAAAGAAAGACTAGCATAATAGAACCAGCTGATATAACTGTCCCAAACCCGTATCAAGTGACTGTAGAGGACATAACAGATAGGCAACCTTCTATTGATCAGCCTCTGCCACCTTCTTCCTCAAAAGAAGAGTTGAACAGCACTCTGAAAAGCCTTCCCAAAATAGAAATATCACATACTGTCTTGCACCATAACACTGATAATCAAAAAGAAAACACAGAAAGCGCCCTTGAAAAGGAGAAATTTGCTACTGCTAACCCAAAGATTCCTTTGGAAAAACCCTTTAATTTAAAAACAGAGATTGGAAAACCTAGGATGTCCATTCCCCTCTCAAAACTTACCAAGCATGATGTTTATAGGCAACAAATTCAAAGGTCACTTCAACTACCAGAGGTAAAGGATGATGTAAATGTTTTGGATGATACCCCTAAGCTGTTGTTCGGTCCAGAAGTTAACGGAAAATCAACATATGGATTAGCTCCACCCTTTTATGTCAGTTTGCATGTACATGACAAAATCTTGCACAATGCTATGTTTGACTCAGGTGCCTCACACAACCTTATGCCCAAAGCTGCGATGGAAAAGCTAAACCTTGATATAACAAGACCCTACAAAGATCTATACTCGTTTGACTCAAGTCAGGTCAAGTGTTTAGGCCTAATCAAAGACCTTTGTGTGTCTTTAGTCCAATTTCCTAAAAAGACAATCCTAATGGACTTAGTAGTTGCTGACATTCCAACAAAATATGGCATGCTCCTATCAAGATCATGGGGAGAAAAACTCCAAGGATCCCTCCAACTTGACCTCTCTTATGCCACTATATCTGTCTTTGGGAAACCAAAGAGACTGTACAGGGAAACACTGATGAAGTACATGGTAAGTAGTGAGGAAAAGCGCCAAAATTTTCCAATTTACTCGATCCATTCTGATATGGATTCTTTTATTTTGTTTAATGATGACACCAATCCTCCAACTAATTAGAAGCCTATAGCTTTAGAGCTAGAATCATGCATCAACGAGGAATCGGTTGCCCATACCCCTGAAATTGTTACAACAATTAAAGAAACCAGCAAACAAGAAGAACCTCCCCAAATAGAATTTTAAATCTTCTCAATCCTAAAATGGCCGAAACTCTTAATACAAACCACAAGCAAGAAATCACATGGTATTTGGAGTTTGATGGTTCTGTCAACAAGTTAGGTGCGGGGGCAGGGATATGGATTCACAATAAACATAACAACCATGTAGAAGGCCATGCCTACAGACTAAATTTCAGATGTACCAACAACATAGCAGAGTATGAAGCTCTCCTCCTAGGCCTAAAAACACTCAAAGCTCTAGAAGCTACTAAAGTGTCCATTCTAGGTGACTCTGACTTAATTATACAACAAATGAAAGGTAACTTTGTCACCAATGATAATAGAATGAGGGCCTATAGGACTGTTGCCACAGAAATACTCAATACCTTCACTGAATCTGAGCTTCCAAAGATCTCAAGAAATCATAATATTCATGCTCACAGCCTAGCCACTTTTGCTAGTACATGCAAGCTTCCCTTTGAGCCAAATCACCACTTCACTGCTGAGATAAAACAAATACCCTCTGTGCCTAACAATGTTAAAGATTGGCAAGTGTTTGAAAATGATGCTCAGATAAACAACTTCCTCACTATTGAGGGTGAGTTTTCAAATTCGAATATTGACATGGAGGCCATGAACGATTCCCAAAAACAAACAAATGAAAATCAGCAGGATGTAATAGCTGAAATAGCAAAACAAATCCTTAACCCAACTTTTTTTGACAATGCAAACATAGAAGAACTGAACAAATGCATTTAGAGGAAACAACGAAAGTAGAGGATGAGTTCATTGATTTAAAGGATAAGATTTTGTTGGAAATAATACTGAGAGGGGGGGTGAATCAGTATTATCAGATCAATAAAACTTTTTCATTTTCTTACTCAGATTCATATATGCTACTTCAGTTAAGGATATTTGCATGTATACGCCACTCTGTCTAAAGAAACTAGCGTATATCCAGATTATTTATAAGTCAGATAATCCATTACATGTTGATCTTTAGATAATGCATCAAAACTTCATTGACCATATGAACAGTAAACAAAAGCAATAAACAGAACAGATCATCACACACAAGAAGCACACATGAACACCATGATATAAGGTGGAAACCCAATGTGGGTGAAAACCACTTGCTGCAATTTGTTTCTATCTTCCTTTAATAAGAAACTTCTTTTACAATGAACTGGTGCATTCCTTTACCAGTATGCAGGCTGCAACCTGCAGAGAGCTACAACCCTCTCTCATTCTCTAGCTTCTCCTGGAAGGGAGCTACAACCCCCATAGTTCTTGTACTAGCTAAGATACCAGTACGTACGCGCCGACCTACAATCTTCTCTCCTCCAGGTACCACGTTTCATAAATTTTCAGACTAGTTACACTGAAGCACAACTCTATAATCTGAAGGCCACGTTTCATCAAATTTTCATACTGGACCCATCAATATCATTGAAGCTCACAAACACTTAGCAACATCAATACCCAATACTAAAACCCTATCAATAAAAACAGTCACCAGAACACAGAGCAGAACCCTGAACTCTGCAACACTATTCAGAACCAACTGTATCATCAAAATCATGCATTAAAGTTCATACGCTACTTGGACAAACCAAACCCGCGTACATACACGCTTTTACTGAAGCCAACCCGCGTATAGATCTATAAATATTCAATCATTACTTGCAGCGATTTCAAACTTAAGTTATACCCAGTTCAGAACATTACTTGCGTCAGTATACAGATCTAGAATAAACATAATCAATCATATAGAGATAGTTTATTTCAAACCATTTGATCCCGATCTATCCTTAGATCTTGTTCTCCATCAACTTGTGAGATCCCTCCTTAGCTTAGATCAAGCAACCCATAACCTGCATACTAGATCTCATCCTTCATCAGATATTCAAGACTTTCTCAATGCCTTTGCCTAATGATCTTCTTCTCCTTTTATAGTCTTAGGCCTTTTACAATACCACGGTCCAAAACCATAACAAGCTAATACCATGAACCCAATACTAGGGATCAACACATCTGACAAGATACTACGGTCCAAAATCATAGGTTCAAATACCAAGGACTAACTACCATGGACCAAAAGTAAGTTTTCCCACATGTACGCGCTTTTCCGTGCATGGGAGTGTGTGTATACGCACACGCGACTTCTGCTCAGCAATCCCGTGTGTATACGCATTTTTGTATATAGAGAACTTGCAAGTATAACCTGCGTGTATACCCTACTTGGTATATAGCGAACCTGCGTATATACGCGACTTGGTACATAGTGAACCTGCGTATAACCTGCCTCTGTACGCGACTTGGTATATAGTGAACCTGTGTGTATACTCAGCTTTCTTCATTCTTTGTAGTCTGATCATAAATTCTTTGCTACTGATCTGTTGCACTATAATTTGTCATCTTGTGTGGTTTTCCATCAAGGACAACACTTATCTCATAATGCCAACAATCTCCCCCTTTGGACTTGATGGCAAAGCTAGCTTGTCACACTTTAGAACTATTGTCTGATTCCTTTCAGTTGTCCTGCCTCCCATGCATTCAGTCACATCTGATATCTCTTCTGTAGATTCATCTATGTATATGTAAGTGAGATGATCTTCTATGAGAGGGTTGCCATCAAGTACAACACATGCATCATAATGCCAACAATCTCCCCCTTTGGACTTGATGGCAACAACACCAAATCACTCTCCCCCTTTGAAATCAAGGGCAAAGGGCGAACCAAAATATTCTCCTTTCAAGATAAGCATTATGTTGTTCATACTTCCCCTGAGTACCTGCTGAAATCTCTGAATGAGCTCCCCCTTTGTATATGCCAATGTGTACCAATCTGTCCATACTCCCCCTGAGTACATGCAGAGTCTTTGTAATGCTAAAATGTGATGTTCATGCTCTCTTTGAGCATAAGCAAGATCTGCAAAAGAAATGTTCTACAAGAAGAACATGACTCTATACATCATACTGGACATTCCTATCACCAAAAGACTCAATACAAACATCCATCACCCAAACAAGTGGGGATCATCTACCCAACCAGGTGGGGATCAAAAGTTTACACATGATAAAGCAAGAACATTACATCATCCATCCCAGGCATAGTGGGGAAACCAACATAGGCCGTTACATGACCTTGACACCATATAAGAGATAAAACATCCATCCCAGAAATAGTGGGGAAACCAACATAGGCCGTTATATGACCTTGACACCATAAAAGAGATACTACAAAAGAGATACTAGACCAAGACTTATGAAAGTCACCAACAATTGATAGCAGCAGCATCTGTTAATCATCATTTAGATCAGCGACCAATATTTCCTTCTATTCTCTTTCTGCCTCTTATTCCACTTGAAATCAATAACAGCTATGAACTAGAACCAAAATTTTCTAAGATAATGCCAGCAATGCACTATTAGAAGATTATCTGCTCCCCTTGAACCTGTGCCTGATGGTTTCTGTCAGAGGCACTTCAGAATATCTTGAACCAGAGCCAACTCCTTCTTATATCCATCAAGCCTCCATATACGCGACTTTTTCTCCACAGACCAGCGTATGTACGCGAATACACTTTATTAAAATCACGTACAACTATTTCCAGATCAGTAACCTGCAAATGTCCTGTACCAAGGTATGTCTGTGTCATCATAAATTATTCACATATGTGAAAAGCACCATAGTCTTCATCATCAAGATCTGCATTACATGGGAAAATCCCTTATCTGATAATCAACAATCAACATATGTGAGAATCAACCTATCATCATATATCAATCTCATGTCTCCAACAATGCAACTTTGAGTAGTCATGCATGTATCCAGCACTACAAGATCACTTGTCAAGGCTTCTTTATATCATCATCATCAACAATCCTCATCCACATGATCACCAAGTACCATAGGAATTCTGCATCATAACTAGATTATATGATCTTTATGAAAGACTCAGCATCAAGTAATGATGTTGTGTATACAAGCTTTGTACTTCTCCTTATCCTTATGAAAATCACCATGTAAGAATCATATATATATACCATCAATCCACAAATGTGATCTGATCATTAACTATGTAACCCCAAGAATCATATGAGATTTATCATGAACCACTCATAACCATATCATAGCACGATACATTATTTAGCCATGTAAGCATCATCATCAAGGATTACTAACCATAATGCCAACAATGCATTATCAAGGGCATATGCTCCCCCTCAACTTGTGCCATCTTTTTACTGTTAGGTCTGATCATGCATATATCAGAAATAAGCATCAAGACATCATCATCAAGTTAGGATCAAAACACTTCTAAACCTCTTACATGTATCAAGACATTTCCACACATCCTCAGCAGACTGTAACTATTAACCGATAGAGCAAATAATGGACTAGATCATCTCAGACCCCTTTTCTGAGCCTATCCCCACTGCTTTTCCTCATACTGACATATACGCGACTTTGTAGTGTCTAACTCACATATATACGCGAATTCCATTTATGAAACTTGCATATGAGGTTCAGGACACTGAAGTTGTACACTTTCAGCTCCCCCTAAGTCTGTTATGACTGTGCTGTGCTGAGAATCCTGTGTTGTGCCACATCTTTCTGACTGAACTTCCTTCTTCTTCCATACCTTCAAGCATGTTGATGATTTCTTCTTATCATGAACTTTGTTCCTGCAATCTTTTACTCTATGTCCAAAGTTGTTACATGCATAGCATCTTACATGTTTCATATTCCTTTTGTAGCAATCAGCAGCTTTGTGACCATACATATTGCAAGCAAAACAATATCCGTTAAAGTACCTTGAATGTGATGATCTTTGAGCATGATGGTCTCGATCCCTTCTTCTTCTGCATCTAGCTGCAACATGTCCAAGATTATGACATACATAACATTCAACATTATTCATAGGAGGAGTAAAAGACTTTCTTTGAGGAATTTCTTTCCTTGATTGTTGATGCATTTGACTTCTCATTTCCTTGTTGATCATTTTAGAATTTTCTTGAGAGTTCCTTGCTTTACCTTGTGAAATAGATTCACCTTCAGCCGATTCACAAAAACCAAGTCTAGTCTTGATAGCAGGAGACCTTTGACTACTAAGGATATCATCCAAGACTTTATTACTATCTTGAAATCGTAATAGTTTATCCTTTTCTTCTAATTTACCTTTCAAGATCTTTACCTCAACTTGATGTTCCTCTTCCTTTTCAAGACATTGCTTCTTCAAAATTTCTTCTGACTTTCTTCCTTCTTCCACTTGTTGCCTTAGATTGAGTATCTCCTTTTCTTGTTCTTCATTTACATTCTGCAGCATTTGACGAACTCTGGAGGCACATTCCAGCTGGGATTTTAGGTTGATGACTTCATTGTCTTGTTTTTCAATTGCTTGATGTAGATCTTCATTCTGCTTCCTTGATTCTTCAATATCTCCCTTTAGTGAGAGGATCGTGGATTCAAGACTTCCATAATAATTGGATCGATCTCTGAGCTCCTTGATTGTTGTGTTCTTTTCAATGACTTCATTTCTTAGAGATGTTGCTTCAACCTGCAACTTTTGATACTTTTCTTTGCATGCCTTTTGATGAGATTTTAGCCTAGTAACAGCTTCTTTGAGGGCACCACTCTTTATGTTCAGAATTTTTTCTTGTTCACTAATTTTGTTTGTCAGCCTGTTAAATTCTGCCTCTATTTGATATCTTTCTTGCTCACCCATAAGAGCAAATTCAGTAGTCTCACTATCACTTTCATCTTTTCCAAAAGGAAGGATAGCTGGAATATCAGAGGATAGCAAATTCATACCTGAATGGTCATCTTCATTCTGAACCTGATTCTGAATCTGAAGCGCTTCTTATACCTAATCCCCAATCGATTCTCCCACTTTCATAGTTCCTCTGAGATGTCTTCTTCTTCTTATGAGCTTTCTTCTTAAGCTTCTTTCCCATTGTTCCACGGATCTCCTTCAAGCGATCAAGCTTCTATCAAAGGACCGGCTCTGATACCAATTGTTGGAAATAATACTGAGAGGGGGGGGTGAATCAGTATTATCACATTAATAAAACTTTTTCATTTCCAACTCTGATTCATATATGCTACTTCCACAACTTCTTATGATTAAGTTAATTGATCTTCAATGAGTGCATTAGAACATTATCAACCATATTATCAGTTAACAGATGCAGTAACATAGAATAGATCATTACACATAAGGCACACACATGAACACCATGATATAAGGTGGAAACCCAATGCGGGAGAAAACCACCTGCTGCAAGTCATCTCAATCTTCTTCTTTATAAGAAAATCCTTTTACAATATTTTGTACTGGTGCAGCCTTATACCAGTACGGGAGCTACAACTCCCTTTGCTCTTGTACTAGCCGATCCATTTACTAG
>APFE031710453.1:0-15882 GCA_000404065.3 Pinus taeda
CCAGTGTTTGGAGATTGATATAAACTCTATAGTATTTGTTGACTGTGCTAAAGCAAGATATTTCATATCCTGTTAGAGAGAAATTGGCCTCTAGTTTTTTTTAAATCAAAAAGTGGGTAAGAAATTGGCCTCTAGTTTTTTTTTTTTTTTTTTTTTTTTTTTTTTTTTTTTTTTTTTTTTTTTAAATCAAAAGAGTGGAAAGTCTGTTGTTGAATAGAATTTGGTTATTGGATATGTTTTTTCCAATGTTTTGGTTTAGTTTTTTTTTTTTTTTTTAATCGTTTCTTATGAATCTCAAAGGCTTTACGTTTAATGCAAAGGTTAAAACTAAGTGAAAAGTGAATTATGGAAGTTGCTTAAAATGATTAATGAATTTATGTATCTATGGCAGTGAATGGTGGAATAAAATATATATAGAAAGAAAAAAATAAAAAAGGTGTTGTTAATGAGTAAGTAAAAAAAATGCAAAAAAAAGGTGCAAATTCTGGTCATAAGTAAAAAAGAAAAGAAAAGTGAATAGTGGTCGTAAAAATATATTTGTCGTAGTTGTTTGGAAGTTGGGCTCTTAAGTTTCATGGAAGTTTGCAATTAAGTGAAAAGTGTTGTTTGGTGTTGATTAATAAATGGCTTCCTAACTTTTTTTTAAATATTGGTGGTTGTTAAAAAAGATTGATGGTTGTTTGATGAAATCACGTTTTGGTTTTTATAAAAATTATATATATAACTTAAAAAGGAAGAGGGAGACACATTGTTCAATAATATTTTTGATTTATAAAGTTCAATATAACTTTATGACTTTTGCTTGAGAAATTATATTTGTGATTAAGGAGTCATTAAAGTTATTGGTTGGAGGATCCACAAGATTAATATTATGGCAAATGTATTAGTAAAGTCTTATGTATCAGATTCTAACAAGCTAGATGGCGAAAATTATGCAAATTGGAAGTTTAAGTTGCAAACTTTGATGGAAGGCTACAATATATGGACGATTGTGTCTGGCGCTGAAGTCAAGCCAGTGTCCCCTCAAGCCACAGATGCTGCAATTCAAGATTGAGAGCGACGGGAAAAAAAGCAAAGGTATAGATTATGAAGATACCTTTGCTCCGGTTGCAAAAATGAATACAATTAGAGTAATGATAGCATTAGCAACTAAAAATGATTGGAAACTACATCAATTAGATGTGAAGTCAACTTTTCTAAATGGTGACTTAAAAGAGGAGATTTATCTTGTTCAACCAGAAGGATTTGTAAAGAAGGGACAAGAACATGTTGTATGCAAGTTAAAAAAGGCCTTATATGGACTAAACAGGCACCCACATCTTGGTATGAGAAAATCGACAAATTCTTCTTTCAAAAAGGATTTAACAAAAGAAAAAATGGTCTTAATTTGTATGTCAAGACAAATAGAGATGGGGATATAGTATTACTCTCTATATATCTTGATGATTTAATAATGACAGGGAGTGCTGATAAATTGATTAAAGATATAAAAATGAAGTTATCACAGGACAACAATTTGAGATAAAGGATCTTGGTCAGATGCACTATTGTCTAGGCCTTGAAGTATGGAAAGATGATGGAAGGACCTTAATCACACAAAGAAAGTATACAAATGAAGTACTAAAGATATTTCATATGAATGGATGTAAAGTAGTGAGTACTCCATTGGAACAAAATATCAAATTGAGAAGTGAAGATGAAACAAAGGAGGTGGATGGAACATTGTATCGACAAATAGTGGGAAGTCTAAATTATCTCACTACTAATAGACCAGACATTTCTTATGCAATAAGAATACTTAGTTAATTCATGGCTAAGCCTCATGAAAGCCATTGGATAGCTGCAAAAAGGGTCCTTCGATAGCTAAAGGGAACTGACAATTTTGGTATTAAATATACTAATTCTTGTGATGTTGAATTGACAGGTCATTCTGATTCTGACTAGGCCGCAAATCCAAATGATAAGAAATCCACCACTGGATATGTCTCCAATATAGGATTGGGAGCTATATCATGGAGAAGTAAGAAACAGACAACAATTTCTTTGTCATCAACTGAAGCAGGGTGCAAAGCATTATGTAGTGCCACCTATGAAGCTATATGGCTCAGAAGAATATTTGAAGATGTTGGTGAAGGTCAACAAGAACCTAGAGTGTTTAGATGTGATAATCAAAGCACCATCAAACTAGGGAACAATCTTGTATGTCATGCAAGGTCAAAGCATATAGACACACAATATCATTTTCTAAGAGAAAAGGTCCAATAACAAGAAATTTCCCTAATATATTGTAATACAAATGAGAATGTAGCTGACATATTCACTAAGCCTCTTGGGAAGGCAAAATTTGAGTTTTGTAGAAGTAAGTTATGTGTTGTAGAAAATCTAGATTATGTTGTAAGCCGAGTTGAGACTTAGACCAATAGGCATGACAATTAAGAGTATGTTTACAATGTCTTATGTATTAGGTTATAGTATATTTGTCATATGGTTGGAATTCAGGGGGAGTGTTGGAAAACATTAATAATTCCAACAACCTGCATTAAATGCATAGTCTAGTTCCTTCGGGAGAATTCGGGAGGTAGTTTTGAGAATTAGATAGCTTCCTGAAGAAGCCACCGTCATCGACTCCAGAAACATCTCCATTGTGTATAAAAACCCTCTTTAGCAATCGAATGAGTAAGTTTATGAGTGTTTGTGTTCAATTCTGTTTTTGTGTCTGCGTTCTCTGATTTTAATGATTCAAAAAATAATTATAAGTTGATTGCTTCCTTTCTAAGCAAACTAAGCAAACACCTGTAATGAATATGTTGATCAGTGAAAGGGAATTTGATATCATAATTTTGTATTTCGAAGGTTGCGTGCATATATTTTGGTGGGTGTCCCTCATTCAAAGGTAGTGTTTCTCCTATAAATTTGAACTTTTTTGGAAACCATAAACCTTGTTAAGATTTTCTTTGTAGAGTTGTATTTGAGTAAGACTTCAATTATTATTCAGTGATCATACATTTATTTCTTTGGTTAGGTTTCCTTGCTAGAAATTCCTTTGTCAAACAATGATCATAGATCGATATCGGTTAGTTTGTCAATGTAGGTGGAAACACCAATATTTGTTTTCCAGATGTAATTTAGGTTTTTAATAGATCCTTACTTGATTTTCACAGAAATTGTTTTTAATAGATCCTTGCTTGATTTCATAAGAGCTTAAACTAAGTTGGGAGTAATTAAGTTTTTAAATGATCATTCTTTGTTTTTTTATTTTGCAGATGCTTGAATTAGATAAATATATTACCCATTATGTTTATTTTTTGATATTTGCGAATATCACAAGGCATTTGGTTACATGATTAAAGGAGAGGGTCGTGGAACTGTGATTGAAGTGACAGTAAAGGAAGAAGGAATTTGATTACATGATTAAAAGGGAGGTTCTAAGCACTGTGAGTTAAGTCAAGGAGGAAGTAAGTCATTGTGTAAACTGTCTAAGGAGGAAGTAAAATGAATTTTGAATATATGATAAGTGAGTTGGAAAGGGCTGATGGTTATTTGTGGGATAATTAGATAAATATATTATCCATTGTGTTTATTTTGTGATATTTGCGAATATCAGAAGGCATTTGATTACATTATTAAAGGAGAGGGTCTTAGATATGTGATTAAAGTGGCAGTAAAAGAAGAAGGAATTTGATTACATGATTAAAAGGGAGATTTTGAGCACTGTGAGTTAAGTCAAGGAGGAAGTAAGTTACTGTGTAAACTTTCAAGGAGGAAGTAAAATGAATTTTGAATATATGATAAGTGAGTTGGAAAGGGTTGATGGTTATTTGTGGGATTCAATTTTGTTGTCATAAATAAGGATTTTCAAGCGTTTAAGATCAATAGTTCAAATTTTGAATGATGGATTTTGTTGTGTATCATTTTTTTGAAAAAAAGTATAAATTGTGGATTTTAGTTGAATATCCTAAATGCTTACAATATTTACAAAAGAGTTATGATTATGATTATGATTATGATTATGATTATTATTATTACACTAAATTTCAAGAGAGTTTGTTGATTTTTTATTTTTATTTTATTATTTATTTATTTATTTAATATGTATAGAGTTATATATTTAATAGAAAATATATAAATTTTTCTAAAATATTGTGGAATAGCAATATTCATAGATTATTTATTTTTAATTAAATGTAATGCAATTTAAAAATAAATTTTGGTGAAAATAATTTGGGTATCAATTTTATGAAGTTTTATTTTCTTTTATAAAATTTAATTTAAAATATAAATATTTTTTTGGTAAAAATATCTTTTATATAAATTTTTATAAATTGGTTTTTTAATTTTTTTTTTTTTTTTTTTTTAAATTTAATTATATTAAAAATTTTATTTATGGGTAATTCTACTATTATATTAAATGGTGTAATAATATATGGATCTCATCATACCCTTTATTGTTCTAATATAATAAATCTCATAGCCTATTGTATATTTATGATCGGGAAGACAAAGAAATCAAGATGGAAGATAGATTTTAGTATCTTCATTTTGCCACTTAGTAAATATATGAAAGACAATTATCTATTGAGGGGAAATTTTAGTTAAATATCCTAAATGCTTACCATATTTACAATAACGTATTATTATTATTATTACAACACTAAATCTCAAGGGAGCTTGGAGATTAATTTTTGTTTTTTTGTTTTGTTTTGTTTTGTTTTGTTTTTTTTTTTAATTATAGAGATATATATTTTTAATAGAGAAAAATATAATTTCTTTTAAGAATATTTGAATAGCAATATTCATAAGTAATGAAAATTTAAAAATAAATAAAAAATAATAGATTTTGGTGATGAAGTTTTATTTTTCTTTTATATATTTTAATTTAAAAAATATATAAAATATAAATTATGAATTTGGTAAATATCTTTGTATAAATCTTTTATAAATGTTTTTTTAATATATATTTTTAAATCTTAATTATATTAAAATTTTATTTATCATATTAATTTAATAGGATAAGAATCATGCTAGAGGATAAAATAATTTTAGTATTATATTAAATTTTGTGATATAATGGATCTCATCTTATCTTTTATTGTTCTAATATAATAAATTTTATAACTTATTTTATATTTATGAGGAAGACAAAGAAATCAAGATGGAAGATAGATGATTTTAGTATTTTCATTTTTCCAATTAGTAAATATATGAATGACAATTATCCACTAAATATGTTTAAAGGGGAAATTTATTATTTTCTCGTATGTATAATTTATTATAATAAAATGGAATTTCGTATTTATGATTTGGAAGACAAAGAAATCAAGATGGAAGATAGATGATTTTAGTATTTCCATTTTTCCAATTAGCAAATATATGAATGACAATTATCTACTCAATATTTTATGTATAATTTATTATAATAAAATGGAATTTGGTAAAGGTTTTGTTGGGTTTGTTTTTGGTAAGCTTTATAATAATATTTAAAAGTTTTGTAGGTTTTAAAAAAGTTTATCTTTATAATTAAAAATTTTTGAAATATGATTTAATATATAAGTCTTGGGGCGGGGAAATGAAAATGAATATGATGGAGTTATGACAATTTAAAGATGGTTAGGTAGTGGGTGGTTAAGTAGTATGTGATTTTGGCATAATAATGTTTGAAGGTTTAGTATGTTTAAAAAAGAGTGTTTTTATATTTATAATTAATTTTTTTTAAACAAGGGGAGTGGTGAAAAATTTATCCTTATGAGAAGATGGGAAAGGTTTATTAATTTAAGACACGGTAATTAATACCAAAATGCATAAATGGTTTTCTCATTAGGCTTTTCCTTTTCCCAAAAAAAGGGAGGTAGAGAATAAAAACTTTCAAGCTTCTAAAATGATGACATTTTTGTCTGGATCATGACTAAATTTGAAAAGCATAGATTTATTAAATTTGAATAATTATTTTTTAAAATGATAAATTTGTGGACCACGTGAGAGTGAAATAATTTTATTATAAATTTGAGGTGATAGTGAGATTGAGTATGAAGGTATTTATTGGAGTATTTTTCATTAATTTGGTGGATGAGAACACCATGAAATTGATGACTAGAAGATCTTAAAAAGAGATAATGCTACTATGTTTAATTTAAATTTCAATAATAGGCATCAAAATGCTTACCTCATAATATCCACATTACAAAGATTTTAAAAATTCATAAAATTAACTAAATTGTAACTTTAGTTTAAACCATCTTAGATCCATCTTAACTCTAGATCTATCAAGCATATAGAGGGATAAAATCTCTCGACGTGCAAAACTTTCCTCAAATTTTACATTTAAAAAAGGGGTTTACACCTTGAAAGAATTAATCCCTTTGTCCTTAATAGATTTGGAGTTAAAATGGATCTAGGCTAATGTATAGGGAAATGTATATAATTGTTAAAACATTATCATCATGCATTGAGATTAGAGTAAAATATGTTCATACTAATGATGCATTATTTTCTACTAAATGTTATAAAAAATAACTATATATAGAGTGACAATGTATATCGTAGGAATTTACAAGGTAAGTTCTTCAGACAGAACACCAAAGGACATCGCTCACAAAAAGATCACAGATCAATACACTAGTATTCTTAACGTGGTTAAAACCCTCAAAGATGGAAATAGTCCACGGCCACTTCAGGCAATTTATTAATAAAAGAATGAATATTTACATAAGCTTCTCTCATGAATGGTTACCCTACAAATGACCCTCCATGCTCTTTAAATAGAGATCATGGACCAATCGGATGCTAAGCCATGAATCAAATGTCGATAATACAAAGGAGAGAATGAACCGTCGGATCACTACACATCGTGACCATGGGATTGTAAGTTACAAAAGTACATAGTAAAAAAACACACTTTACCTAACTGTACACTAGACCAAGTTATACTTAACTATTTCCTATGTGTTGGAATATCCTAACATCCCCCCTTAAGAACAACTTGGGATAGGATTGAAGGATGTACAAATATGACACAATAGGAGAAGGAAGGAGGCATTAGAGCCTATCCCCCTTAGTGACAACTTCCTGAACTCCAACCATAAATCAAAGTTTAGTAAACTTCACCTCTATGAGAGGATTTGTAAAAATGTCTGCAACTTGATCATCTGTTGAACAATATTGCACTTCAAGAACATGGTCATGAATGAGCTTTCTGATGAAGTACATGTGCAGTTCAATGTGTTTGTTGTGCTGATGTTGGACTGGATCTTTGCATAGTTGAATGGCACTTTGATTATCACACCAAAGTGTAGTCGGATGTTGCTATTGAAAGTCAAACTCTGATAGGATCTGACGAAGCCACAGGGCTTCCTTACTAGCTTCTACGACACCACGATACTTTATTCTGTTGAAGAAAGACAAATAGAACTTTGTTTCTTGCAAGCCCATGTAATAGGTCCTGAACCAAGAGTGGACACATAACTTGCAGTAGACTTCCGATCATCAGGGTCACCAACCCAATCAGAATTAGTGAAACCAACCAATAGAGGAGATGCTTCTACACTGTAGTGAATCCCAAACTGAACTGTACCTCGAACATAACGAAGTATTCTTTTAGCTACTTTCCAATGACTTTCATGTGGGTTTTTCATAAACCGAGCAATAAGGCCAACAGAAAAGGAAAGTTCAGGACGAGTGTGGGTCAGATAGAAAAGTTTTCCTACAAGTTTACGGTATAAGGTAGCATCAACTTCAGGGGAAGTACAAGTGACTAAAAGTTTGGCTCGAGACTAAAAGGGAGAAGGGGTTGGCTTACAGTCTTCCATGTGAAAATGGCGTAGAAGATCACATGCATACTTAGACTGGGAAAGGGAAATACCTTCCTTGTATTGCAAGACTTGAAGACCAGGAAAATAATGCAAGTGTCCTAAGTCTGCCATTTCAAACTTTGTTTTAAGGCTGAACTTCACATGGTTTATAAGGTTGGGATCATTACCAATAAGGATAAGATCATCAACATAAAGAACAAGAATGATAAGAGACTTGCCCATTTTCTTGGTGTAGACACTATTGTCAGAATGACACCTAGAAAATCTAGTTTCTAAAAGAAATCTATCCATTTTGGCATACCAAGCCAAAGGGGCTTGTTTGAGACCATAAAGGGATTTCTTAAGCCGACATACAAGGTTGGAGTCTATTTGTATAAAGCCAGTACGTTTTTCCATATAGATTTCTTCATGCAAGTCCCCATCCAAGAAGGCAGATTTAACATCCGTCTGATGGACTTCCCATTTGAAAGAGGCAGTAAGGGAAAGAACAAGGCGGATAGAGTTCATTTTGGCAACAGGGTAGAAGGTTTTAGTATAGTGAATGCCTTCAACTTGTGAAAAACCCTTAGCAAGAAGACAAGCTTTATGTTTATCAACTTTTCCATCTGGTCCATACTTGGTTCTGTAAACCCATTTGCATCTAACAAATTTTCGTCCCTTTGGAAGGGGAACAAGATCCCATGTATCATTTGCCAATAATGAATGGTATTCTTCATTCATAGCTACATCCTAATCTGGATAGCTTAAAGCTTTTGCAAAGGTGTCAGGATCATAATTAGCTGAAGCTTGAGCTAGTAAAGAAGAGGCTCTATCAAACTGAGAACGTGTGCATCATTGATTTGTAGGATCACCAACAAGAGCACCTACTGGATCCTGAGTAGCACAGACCCATTTTGGAAGCTAGGGAGCTGAAGGAGGATATTGAGAATGCGGGGGAGGATTGTCATCCTCGTTGTCATCATCTAAAGAAGAAATATTTTTAGAATTAGAAGGGATAGAGAGAGGTGGCACATCTGCCGAACTAGGCTCGTAGGCCGATATATTTTCAACAAACTTTACATCTCTTCTAATGATAACATTTTTGGACTTAAGTGGAATAAGTCTGTATCCTTTGATATCTTTAGAATATCCAACAAAAATACATTTTTCACTCTTAGGTTCTAAAGCTTTATGTTTCTCATCTGGAATATGGGCCCATGCTTCACTTCCAAAAACACGAAAGTGACTTACATCTGGTTTAATTGAGCTTCATGCTTCTTTAGGAGTGATATTCTTTAAAACCTTAGTAGGAGTGAAATTTATTATGTAATTTGCACAGTTAATTGCTTCTACCCAAAAATTAAGACTATGTCCTTTAGATTGAAGCATACAATTAGCCATTTCCTTTAAGGTGCGATTCTTCCTTTCAGCTACACCATTTTGTTCTGGAGTATATGGAACAATATGTTGCATTTGATTTCCATTCTCAGTGTAAAAGTTGATGAATTTGTTGTTAACATATTCTTCAACATTATCAGATCTTAGCTTAAGAATTTGATGTCCAAATTGTTTTTCAACAAAGGCCTTAAAGGCCAAGGACATGTTAAATACTTCACTCTTGAGTTTTAAAAAGTATACCCAAGTGTGTCTAGAGAAATCATTAATGAAAGTTAAGAAATACTTGTAGCCAGAGAATGAAACAACTGGAAGTGGACCACATAAATCACTATGCAAAAGCTTTAAAGGGGCTGAGACGTGCCAAGAGGCACATTTTTCAAAACTATCTCGATGATGTTTTCCGAGTACACATACGAAACAAACACCATCTCTGCAAGATACCATTAGAAGACCTATCACCATATTTTCTTTACATATATTCTGAAGAGAGCAATAGTTTAAGTGAACAAATTGCTCATGCCAAAATTTTCTCACTTCATCATTATAAGCAACAAATACCGATGAAAGATTTGATGACCCAAAGTTGTTAAACTTCTGCAATCTTGTAGAATCATAAGCAATGCCAGTAGCTAAAATATATCTAGGATCTTTTAGGTCCTTAATTACAACATCGTGAGGTGAAAATTCAATGATTTTACCTTCACCTGAATGAGTTATCTAATATACACATAGAAGGTTGCAGGATAAGGTTGGAACACATAATACATCATTAAATTGGCCATTGTCTATATGAACAGTTCCAGTCCCTACAACACTAAGAGATCCCTCATCACCAACATATATATTTTTGGTGTTACAATCATTTAAAGAAGAAAACATGGTTTTGTTTTTGGCCATGTGATAAGAAGCTTCAGAATCAATGAGCCACTCATGAGAATTAGAAGAAGAAGATACATTTAGTTCATATCCAGACTGGAATGTTTGACAACCACATGCAGAAAGTGTTATTCTTGAAGATGGAGTTGAAGTTGAACAATGCTCTAAATGGATGTTATGCTTCTTCATTACTGCTTCCAATGCTTCCATCTTCTTAAAGCATTTGGATTCTAAGTGGCCATCTCGATTACAAAAGTGGCAATGTCTATTAGTCTTCTTTCCTTTGTTTTTATTTTCCTTATCATTTTGTTGAAATGATTGTTCATTTTGAGACTGAAATTACTTAGGACCCTTGTTTGGTTTAGGACCATTATTTTTAGGATACGACTTAGTATTCTTTGAATTTGGTTGTTGCTGGGCAGCTAAGGCTTTCTTAGAAGAGTTTCCAAGATCAAGAAGACCAAGGTGTAAGAGTTTTTCTTGTTCTCTTATTAAAGAATCACAAAAGGCATCAAAGGAAGGGGACTTGTAGTCTTTTCCTTGAGAAATGAAGGCTTCTCTTGTAGAATGGAAGGTGGAAACAAACACAGAGTAGGCTGGTCCAAACTTAGTAAGAATGGAATAGATAAAGTTACCATCTTCTTTCTTAACCTTAACACCTTCCAAGAGAATTCTAAGGGTCTTGAAATTGGACAAAAATATTCAATGGAAGAAAAATTATTGGGGTCCAATGTAAGCAATTCATTTTCGAATTGATGGGCTCTAAGTTCATTTTTAATTTCAAAAACTTTAGTGATCTGTTTCATTGTTTCATTAGGAGTATCAAGTTCTACGATATGGAATCTAAGGTCTATAGAAATAGACATCCCTATCAACCCACGTGCTTGATCTTGATTATTTTCCCATTTGGCTATCTTCATCATTCAGTTTGGTTTCTTGGCTTGAGGCTATTCTGTAAAGACCTTTACTTCTAAGTAAATCCATAATGTAGGACCACCATTAGAAGTAGTTGGTGTTGTCAAGAATAAATTGGCATGTACTTTCCATTTTAATAGAAACTAAAGCTATAGATGTTAAAGCTAAGTGTTCTAATGGAAAGATCTCGAAAAATTAAGCTGATCCAAAAAAGCGAATTTGAAAACAGCTTTCGGATGAAAAAGTTATGGCTTTTTGAAGAAAAGTTGTTGAAGATGCCGACGAAGTGTGGGGATGTGCATAAATGAACGATAATGTTATATTTAAAAAAAATGTCCCTTTCTAAACTTAATCTAATTAACTCACTTTAAAAATAATAAATTATATGACTCACTTTTATAAATAAGTGAAAGTCACTTTTACAATGGTACTTTATGAGCTATCCACTAAATTGTAACTTAAATAAAAGATAAAGGGACTTTAGAATTATAAGTGACTCACTTTTTATAATGGGTGAGAACACTTTTACATAAAGTAACATTAAAACATAACTTACATGTACTTTTTGAAAAAGTAATTCAACAAAAAGAAAGTCTTGAACTCAAGACCTTTATTCTCATAAAGTAACTTTGGACCAAGTGAGTTAGTTTAAAAGGTTAGTAATTTTTGGAAAAGTGGAAGGGTTTTTTTCTTTTTTTTAGTCATCGAAGCTTTGGGGTGTGTGCTTACTTGAGAAAGCTATTTTTTTCCTACAAAACAAAAACCAAAAAACCCAAAATGGACATACAAAAAAAGCAAACCTTATGGTTTAAAGTTAGCTTTACCCGGAAACTAACAATTTTCTTCAATGTTTCTGATTTTCCGAGATCACACTAAGGCTCAGCGAAAAAGAGCATACGCATGAGAAAAAAAACTTCCTTTCTGTTTTTGATTTGCCTAGATTGCACAGAGTCGCGGGGAAAAGAGCATATGTAGAAATGAAAGGTGTAGATCCGGTAATAAAAAACAAAGAGATAAATCAACCGAAATAAACAGAGAGAAGATAACTAGAAACTGTAAATAAACATTGTATACCTCCAGATATTAAAGCTGACGTATCTAGGGCTACCAGAAGCCTTTTCGCATGAAATGAAAGGGGTTCCTCATTGGAACAGATGCTCCTAACACAATATAGCAGTCCTCTCGGCCTGAAAGCAGTCAGAAACAATAGATATAGGAAACGACAATTGGATGCAGTTCTATCGGCATCAGATTTGGATCACCAACAAATGTGACCCTCAACTTGGCTCTTATATCATGTAGGAATTTACAGGGTAAGTTACCAGACAGAACACCAAAGGACACCACTCACAAACAGATAACAGATCAATACACTAGTATTCTTGATGTGGTTAAAACCCTCAAAGAGGGAAACAGTCCACGGCCTGAGCCAACACAGCCAGTTCTAGCAATTTATTAATAAAAGAATGAAAATTTACACAATCTTCTCTCATGAACGGTTACCCTACAAATGACCCTCCATGCTCTTTAAATAGAGAGCATGTACCAATCGGGTGTTAAGCCACGAATCAAGTGTCGATAATACCGAGGAGAGAATGAACCATCAGATCACTACATATTGTGATCGTCGGATTGTAAGTTACAAAAGTACATAGTAAAGAAACACACTTTACCTAACTCTACACTAGACCAAGTTATACTTAACTATTTCCTATGTGTTGGAATATCCTAACATATATGTTATGAATCCACATATTTAAATAAACAAGGTAATTTTTTTATTATTATAACAATTTACTTGTTGGCCGGATAAATCGATCTTGCGGACAAGACCGATCTCTCTAGTATCAAAAGATAGTCTAGCAACAAACAGACAAAAAAACCTATCTTTCTCTAGACATATGCGATTTATAAGTAAATACTACAAAGGTGTTAAGATCCTACCTTAGATCCAGTGCTTGTTCATAGTAGTCATCCTCTAGTCGTTCGAAAGGGTTATCTTTGAAGTCTTGCAATCACAAACAAGTAAACATTAAATAGCACCTACATAGCAAATATTATAAATCATGCCTATTATGGTGACCAAGGAATCCATAAAATAAACAATGAATTAACAGCTTATTGAGAAAAAAAAGTATATTTGTATTAATTTTGAATAGTAGAAGAACTTTACAACCTTTTCAGCCTTGATGTTGAACAAGTTCTTCCTAGGGTTCGAAACAGGAATTTCCTTTACTTTGACAATTCTTGCAGTCTTCCAAATGAGATACATAGAGGTATGTAATCTCTCCTCATAAAAACTCAACTAAAGAAGACTAAGTTCCAATGGCATTTTACCTCAAAAAATACTAAGCTTCTAACTCCATGTTAACCAACTCAATGCTTCTTTTTATAGTGCAGAGGAGGAGGTTATAGCTCCACCTATGAAGGGATAGAATCCTCCTTCAAAGGAATAAGCTCCTCACATCAAGGGGTTAGCTCCTTAAGGTATGGGAACATGAACCTTAAAAGAGCGAACTTGCCACCTCAAGATTCCTTCCAGAAGCTTCTAGAAATAACTGAAAGTGAGTTTTTTAGAGTATACTTGCGCCTTTTTAACTTTTACAGGGATCCACACCTTTAACACAGAGACAGTGTGGTCAGGTGCGTCGGAGACATGACCATTAGGTGCGGGACCGCAGGTAAGACAAAGATAAAGTGCGGAACCAGAGTTTTAAAAACTTTTGGGAGCTTTTCTCTTATTTTCAAGAGTTGATATGAGGAACTAATGTTTTAGACTTGTTGAGGAGGAAAGTATGAATGGTAATGAACTCACACAGTAGAAAAATGTCATGGTGACAATTTTTAGTGCAACAAATTGCCCCCTAAAGTGCGAAATCTGTAATAGATGAAGATAGAGTCTGTCATGTATGAAGAGTGAAGTACTTTATCATTTCAAGGATCATCTTGTGGACACCCCAGTAGGAATCTGTAAAAAAATTCAATGCAATATATATATATATATATAT
The DNA here is from genome assembly GCA_000404065.3 of Pinus taeda. Taxonomy (NCBI): domain Eukaryota; kingdom Viridiplantae; phylum Streptophyta; class Pinopsida; order Pinales; family Pinaceae; genus Pinus; species Pinus taeda. The sequence goes on from APFE031710453.1 coordinate 13,982, forward strand.
ATATATATATATATATATATCATCGTTGAGGTAGGCATTCCCATACTCAGATCAAAACTGACTAGAAAAATGACTAAAATGTTTTGATACAGGAATGATTTTGTAATACATCAAGAGTATAGACATGTCTAGACACAGTATGGACGTAGCCATCTATTTATGAATAGTCTGCTGTATAATGAATAACAAAATTCCTTGTAGCTTGGATGGTAGAAACTAGATCCAGGGTCTTGATTTCCGCTTCCCGAACTAGTACGATTCTATCCATGTGAATGAATGTGTTGAAGTCGAACATGGTAGAAACCACTTGATTACCAGTCAATGATATGGACTGTTAACAAGTGTGAGATAAACCACCAGTAATTTCAATGGCTCTCAAGGTACTTAGTACAATCCATGAAATGTGAATAAGTGAGCTGAAGTCGAACATGTCATAGAATCATTCGATCAAAGGTCAATGATGCAACCTATCATTAAAGGCGAGAAACCTGCCATTAAGGCATGCAGATTTCATGGTACTGACGATTTCTAGATCAACTTCCTAGATAATGAGTTGAAGTCGATAGAAAGCGATCTGTCTTAGGCAAGCCCACAACATGAAATCATAGATCAAGTTTTGAAGAAATATATTGGCAAGGACTAACTCAGGGATGGTCAAATTGGATGACAGATATTTCGTAGATGAATGGTTTGTTTGAACTGTTCCCTTGAACACATAATGACACTGTAGATGGCTTTGTTGACAATAATACTGAGAGGGGGGGTGAATCAGTATTATCTAATTCTTTTACCAAATCCTTCTTATTTATACTTTGAATTATTTTTGCATATCAATACCATAAATAATGAGCATGAACAAGAAAAGCAGACAATCACATCAAAGAACACCAGATATAAGGTGGAAACCCAATGTGGGTGAAAACCACCTGCTGCAATATGTCTCTATCTTCTTTCAAATTAGAAACTCCTTTTACAATGGTCTTGTACTGGTGCAGTCCTTTACCAGTACGCAGGCTGCAACCTGCAGAGAGCTACAACTCTCTCTCGTTTTCCAGTCTCTCCTGGAAGAGAGCTACAACCCCCTACTTCTTTTCTTTCAAGGACCACTTTTCATAAATTTTCAAACTGGATCCATAAATATCAAATGATCATCAAGTACAGTAAGTCACCCAAACCAGATCAACAATAACAGAACAGAACCCAGAACACCTTATCAACAGAAAAATTCAACCAACAGAAGATCTTAACACAGATATGCAGTTTTTCTTTTTACTGGCCTGCGTTGCTACGCACTTCACCCTTTGCCTCTCTGCGTATACCCGCAGAGCTCCTTCCGCTGAACAGCGTGGCCACGCACTTCTCCTTTCACTGATCTGCGTACTGTACGCACCAAAATGTACTATCGCGCCACGTACAGTGCAGAAGGCACGCACCTAGAAGAAATATCGCGCCGCGTACTATCACAACTGGTACGCACCCAGAAAGACTGTCGCGCTGCGTAATTAACCAGAAAGCATGCACCTGAAACACCGTCGCACTGCGTACCCACGCAATTCACCTTTGTCGCCTTTGCATACCCACGCGCTGCCCCTTCATCTCTTCTGCGTACCCACGCACTGACCCTTTGTTTCCTCTGCGTACCCACGCACTGTCACTGCTGATCACTTGCGTACCTCTGATTAGGGCCAAAATACAGTCAGATACTTAGATCTGATCTTGCGCTCGAGAGATCACCCTTCACAGATTCGCTTCCAACTTCTCTTCTAAATATCAAGCTTTTTAAACCGAGAACCCAATATCAGATCTTTAAGATATTCAATACTCAAAGATGCACAAACCAAATGATCTCCTTAGCTTTATATAGGCAAGCTCATCCTTAAATCAAGGATCATGGGGCTCAA